>JARVZY010009208.1:0-25615 GCA_030686995.1 Artemisia argyi
ATTTCGTGCAAAAGGTGAGGAAAAATTCCAGAATTAAGGTGGTATTTATAGGGGAAGAAATCTGACAGTTTCTGACAGGGGAGCCTGGCCGGTCCCCTTAAAGCATGGCCGGCCCCCTTAAAATTAAGGGGACCGCCCCTTATAATTAAGGGGGCCGCCCAACTGTAACGGCCAGAAAACTTGTCTTTTAGTGGGGAAAGTTTATTTGGTGAAAAACTAACTGATTTTGGTTAAATATTTGAAATCATATATTTAGTATGATTAAAACATTTTTCCTTAATACCAAAAGTGTTTTTCAAAAATATATAATAAGATTATATAATTAAATAAACTTTGTATTAGTTAATTAAATACCCCTTTGATCATGAGATGTATTAAGCACTTGTTTATTCATACCTTAAGTGATTAAGTTGGATATAATGATATAAACTAGCTTAATACTTGTTTACGTAGTAATCAAACGATTGACGAGTTTACATTTTGTGATCGTCAAAATATAGAGATATCGAAAAATATAAATAACGTTTTCATACATTATTTATGTCAACAATCTCCCCCTTTTTGATGATTACAAAATTTAAACTCATTAGTCGAAAATTAGTCTATATACAAGTATTAGAGTGAGTTTATATCACTTCTCCCCCTTTTTGTGAGCATCAAAAAGGTCATCCCGTTTTAATGGAAGCTCCCCCTTGATGTAAGCTCCCCCTCGTTTTGAGGCCAAAAGGAATCGAGAAATGGATATCTTGCAAAAATATTTAGTAGCAAGCAACATATATATGTATATAGCATGTAAAAATATAGACTAAACATAACCATTTCATTAATCAAGGAAAATAATACATCAAGCATTACTTCAACAAAAGGAACAAGTAATGCTACAACTAACAAAAGCCTTTAAAAGGCTTACAATCATCATAGAAATATTAAACCAAGTCTCAAATATGAGAGTCCTCTCTAGAGCTTGCCATCCAAAAAGGTTTAAAATACTTTTATTTGTGAACCACCATACATGTTTAATTGGGAGGAATGGATGGTGAACATGGAGATGGTGATGGTGGAGGTGTGTTTGTTGATGGTGGTGGAGGTGTTGTGTTTGTTGTTGGTGGTTGATGCAACATGTTTTCAATATGAGAAAACATGTATTGGATCTCATCTCTTAATCCGAACACAATTGTTCGGTTGTGAATGCAACAAAGGCAAGTGTCTCCATGAGCTTCAAGTAAGCTCCATGGGACGGGGTTATAGGTTGGTGGGTTGATAGGAGATGATGAGAAATGTGCATCAAGGGGTGTTAAGGGTGATAATGAGAGAGTGAGTGCAAGAGATGTGTTCTCATTGGTAGGTTGTGATGGTTGATCAATTGTTGGAGGAGATAAGTGGGTGTTGATGTAGTCATTTATGGATGAGGTGGATGGTATGGAGGAAGTGGAGTTTCCATTTGTTGAAGGTGTTTTTGAGGGTGCATTTGGTGCACTAGGAGATGAACATTGAGGTGGTGGAGATGGAGTGGTGTTGTCTTCATTTGTAAGATCAATGAAGAGTTGTTTGGGTGGTATAATGACAAGTTTTTGTTTCTTGGCATTGTTTGAATGGGTGGTTCTTGGTGATGACATGATGATGGTTATGAGTGATGAGGATGATGAATTGTGAATTAAACATGCATGGGAATTATATAGTGGGAAAACATGTTTAGAAGTGGAATTGTTTTGAAATTGTAATGTTTTATTCCAAAATCAGTTTGGTTTTTAAGAGTAATGGTAGCTGGGACTAGCAAAAGGGATCACATGATGCAAAAGAAAACAGTGTAAAAACTGTTTCAGATGGCCGGTCCCCTTAAATGGTGGCCGGTCCCCTTAATTTTAAGGGGGCCGCCCTTTATGATTTAAGGGGGCCGCCCATCTGACGACCCAGAAACCAAAATTTTCAAAAATTTTCTGGAAAGATGTTGTGTTCTGGTTTGAATATGCAGCAAGCTCAATTTGGACATCTCACATTTGTTTTGGTTTATTAGAAAGCATATATGTCAAATAGTTATATAACCATTAACTAATCATGCAAACATATATATATATAGATCAAGAGCAACATGCATAAAGATATCAAGTTATCATCCTAAACACATATTCAAATAACAAGTATTTCCGAATAAACTTCGGACAAATAACACACAAGACATAAAAATAAAACATTGTTAAACAAGCACAATCCGATCATATCATTTCTTTTTCTTTCCGAAGATCCCCTTCAAAGTCTTCCCAATAGATTTGAAGCCACCTCTAACTTCTTCATGCAAGCTCTTTTGTCTTCTAAGCATCTCGGTAGTTCGTTCATGAAGCACTTCTTCAGTTTGATCACTTGGAGATGGAGTAGAATAGTTGGGATAGTCAAGATCCTCTAAATTTTCAACGATCTCAGAAAACGAAGGGGTACTAACATCATCGATGTTTTCCTCCTCATCGTCATCATCTTGCCTTGAGGATGATCCATGAAAGCTATGACGACGAGGTTTACCCTTGTCACTTCGAGTTCGTCGAGCTTGTTTTAGAGCGAGAGTACGAAGAGTGGGATAGATGGATTCATAAATACTATTGTCAAGATCGGGGTAGTACTCGATAACATGACGATAGATACGAGTAAGGAACATTCCATAAGGAAGATTGGCTTTGGGAGTTTTTCTAGCACACTCAATCCGTTTGATAAAGAAGTAGGCCAAATTGTATGGCTTTTCGACAGCTATACAATACAACATGTGAGCAAGGCTAGCCGGGAGATGGTCCCGGTGACCTCCGGTACCAAACGCATTCTCACGAATGAGTTCTTCCCAACGCTTCATGTGTGGGCTTAATTCTTTGAGGAGAAGTTGGTATGGAGAAATTTGAACGTTTTTGGATTTTATTTTTCGATTTGTGGTGGCACGATCTATACCAAGGACTTGACGAATTTCGTCGGGATGAGGAATTTCGTCGAGATATGGACCGAAGGTTGGTCGATAGCGATTAAGAGATTCGAGGTCCCACTCGTTTGAGAAAACGGCTTGACCTCTAAATGGAATTTGGAGGATATGACCAAATTGTTCGAGAGTGAGGGTGATAAATTCATTTTGAATCATGAAAGAGATGGTGATGAAACCAAGATCATTGGTTTGGACGGTGACTTGGCTATAGAAATCCATTATGAAACGAGGAATGATGGGTTCATTTATTTCATAAAGACAATTGAAGTTGATGCTTGAAAACAAGCGATTTATGTACTCGGATTGAGCAAAAGCAAGATCTACTACACGTCCCTCATGAATATTTCTATCTTCAATTTGACGATAGATAAGTCCAATAGAAGGAGATGTGGTAGGGAGTTGAGAAACTTTGGGAATGTAGTTTTTAGTGTGAGAAAGATCTTCGGTAGTTGCTTTGGGCATTTTCACCTAAACACATCAACAATTCAAAAAAGACCAAAATAAATATAAAGAAAGATAAAAGTACATGTTTATAGTTAAGGCTTATGTTGGAACGTAAACATACTTCGTCACTAATCCTAAGAAGTAGATTACCATGTTCCTTAATGTTGTTTTTAACTCGTTCTAGATATATTTTATGAAGTTTAATGAGTAGTTATGGACAAATCCAAACGCCCCTTTAAACATCTTAATATATCATGAAATTTGCTAGATTTCACATTAGATTGTAAAACTAGCTATTTCTTGCGAGTTTCTTATGCATGTAATTTGTTTTTGAAAAAGATGGTTTGTATTTTTAACAAAAAAAAATCATTTTTAGTAATAAACCAAACGCTTCCTTAACTATTGACTTATAACTCAAGTGCGTCAATATACATATGAATTATATATTTTGACGAGTTCGATAAACAATATTAAGGTTTATAATTATAATAAAGTTTTATAAAAATTATAAAAGCTATGTTTTGATATTATTTGGACATAATCCAAACACCCCTATATTGTGAACCAATATAATTTTTCTTAGTTGAAAAATGTAATTTCAAGTTTTACAAGTTACACAAGTTGTAGTTAGTTTTAATACGTTTTCAAGACATTATTCAACAATGTGTTTACTAAAATTTTGAAAAGGAGTGTATGAAATTTTTCAAAAATTTTCGACATGATAGTTTATAATAACTAGTTTCTAGTGTTGATTAATCATCCTAATCCTAGGGGAAGCATTTGGTTATGAAGTTTTAAGGCTAAATTTGAAAGAAATTATGAAATTTGACGAATTTTATAAAACATGCATAATCATGAGTATGATCAAATAAGATGAAATTAGATGAAATGTGTTATGAAAAACTTACAATAAGTAATGGTGATTGTGTCAGATGAATTTGCCCTTTGCGAATTAACCCGAATTATGTGATTTGGAAGTGATTTGAGAGGTTTTTGGGTTTTGGTTTTCGTCACAGCAGAAGCAGTGGAAGGGGAGTATGAAAAAGTGGAGTGTTTGGCAAAAGGAAAAAGGAGAAAAACGGGTTTGAGCTATCAGAGGGCCGGTCCCCTTAAACATTAAGGGGGCCGCCCTTGTATTTGCTGCCGGTCCCCTTAAATATTAAGGGGGGCCGCCCTTAAAATTTTTATTTTTCAAGTTTTGGTTTCTGGAACAAACAAGAAAGTATTTATATATATATACTAGATTTATATTTAATCAAAAATACGTTGAAGAATATACGCACGAGAGGAATTACTTGACATTTTTACTTGACATTTTGTCAATAAAATTTTCTTGATTGTTTCGGATGAAATTCATCAAGTTGTCAAGCAAACGAGAAAGTTGTGAAAGGTTTATAAGTATATATATATATATATATATATATATATATATTATATAGTATGGGCTTATAAGACGAGAAAGTAGGAGGGAGACGTATGCAACGGAAGCCGGGAGTTTGTTTCATCCATAGATTTTTCGACTCATCTCACTTCATCAGCATGAGTGTTGATTGAACATTAAAGTTCAATAAGGCAAATGGGGAAAAGAGATGTTCGTAAACGAACAATCTCTAGTTCTAGAAAATCAACAAATGAATTTCCTAGGTTATAAGATCCTAAATATAGCTAAGTATATAAATATATATATATATATATATGTATATATAGATATAATATAGAAACAAATAGAGATTAATAAGTCAAGTAAAATCACATAAATATAACACACTAAACTAAGCATGCATTTCTAGACAAGGAACATAAAAGGAAATGTGTACCTTTTGTCTTTAATGCGTTAATCTTCAAGGTCTTCAAGAGGTAAATCGGACAAGAGGTGACAATGAAAAGTTCCATGTTTGGATGGCGAATATTATTTACGTTGGTGCCCATTGTTTCATTTGTCCAAAGTTATTTGGTCCGAACATGTTTTGTATTTGACTTGGATGCATATAAGGTGGAAACACTCCCCACGGATTGAAGTTCCACATTTGTTGATTATAGTTAAAGTTTCGTCTATTATGGTTTGTTCTTGGTTGAGGTGTTTTAGGTCTAGGATAAGAATTATTTGGTTTCCTAGGTGGTGGAGTTTTAGATCTTGTTTTAGATTTAGATGATCCAACTTCGGTTTTTAAAGATGGTTTATAAAATGGTTTTATTTCTTCATTACTCGCGATAGGTATTATTTTATTTTTTATGAGTAAATGTTTAGGATTAAGTATTGAAGGTTTTGGTTCATTTTCAAATTTAACGTTTTTAGCTCCACTTGTTGAAGATTCAGTTGAGTTAAATCCTAGTCCGGTTTTATCTCCTGATATTCTTTGAATACTTATAATTTTACTAAGTGAGTTACTACAATTTTCAAATTTATCAAGTTTGCAAATTTCATCCTTAAGTATGTTGTTTTCACTTTTAAGCTCTTGACATGTTTTACATTCTTCAACAATTTCTTTTCCTTTTTCAAGTTGTCGTATTTTAATTTTTAGTTCAAGCACTTCATTTTCTAGTTGGTTGTTTATGTATTTTAGTGATTTATTTTTAGCCATAACTAGTTGTCCTATTTTACATAATCTATTGTATTCACTATCTAAATCTTTTTCATCTAATGATAGATTTTCATCACTAAAGTATTCGGATTCAGAACGTACCTCACTTGATGATTTGGCCATGAGACACTTTTCATCCTTTGTTGTTTCATTTTCATCTTCATCACTATCACTCCAAGCACCTCCAACGAATGCTCTTTGATTTTGATCTCTTGTCATCATTGGACATTTTCCAATGAGGTGATTCGGATCACCACACTTGAAACACTTTCTCTCATTCTTGCTATACTTCTCATCATTATTCTTTTGAGATGTTCTTCTTTCATCGTGTGGTTGTCTAACGAATCTTCCTCGCCTTTTGAAGAATTTCTTGAAGTCTCTTACGGCCATGGCATATTCTTCGTCATCGCTTTCGGAAGATGAGCTATCTTCGTTGTTGGATTCCTTTCTAGCTTTCAAGGCGATTGACTTGCTTTGCTCACGTTTTCCTTTAACCATTTCAGAGTCCTTCTTTATAATTGCTTCGTAGACTTTCAGGTTTCCAATTAATTCATCAAGTTGTAGTGTTGACAAATTCTTTGATTCTTCAATAGCCGTCACTTTAGCTCGCCATTTAGGGTGAAGAGCTCTAAGAAATTTCCTAACAAAATTCTTACTAGAGAAATTCTCATCAAGTGCTTTTAAACTTGTGATGATAGTGTTAAATCTAGCAAAAGCATTATCAATTGATTCCTCTTCCGGAATCGTGAATTGTTCATATTGTTGAACAAGTAGATCTATTTTGTTATCTTTGACTTGATTATTACCTTGGTGAGTTATTAATAAAGAGTTCCAAATTTCTTTTGCGGTTTCACACATAAAGATCCTTTCGTACTCTTTACGTGGTAGCGCATTATAAATTACCATTTTTGCTTCATTATTTTTAGCAAGTTTTCTTTTTAAATCATCATTTTGTTTTTCAAAAGGTACGATTTCATCTTTCTTAGTTTCGGGGTTATTTTGAATAGGTAAAAAATCACCATTGGTAATAATATGCCAAAGATCTAGATCTTTTGATTTCACATAAGTTTCGAATCGATTTTTCCAATATAAAAATCCATCACTTTCAAATAGTGGTGGTCTTTGCATAGATTGCCCTTCTAAATATTTTTCAGATTCCATAGATCGTTACAAGTTTTAAAATACACTATATTTTAAAAATCTTGCTAGACGTGGCTCTGATACCAATTGTAGAAAACTAGAAGGGGGGGTTGAATAGTTTTACGTCCTTTTAAAATTTATAAGCACAAGTTTGTTTTAAAAACTTCGATTCTTGTTTATGTGAATTCAATGCTTGCACTATATGAACAATTGTATAATAACTAACTAACTAAACTAATTAGTAAAGGTAAATAAATAAGTAATGAGAAGAGTTAGAAAGATCAAACCACAACACAAGGATTTATAGTGGTTCGGCTACAAGGACACCTTCCTTGTTCCTACTCCACTCCCCGAGTCACCTACTCGAGAGTTTTCTTCACTATGTCAACAAACTCCCTTATGGCGGAGAAAACCGTACACACCAATATACACACCAGTTTACACACCAATCTACACACCAATATACACACCAATCTTCACACCTATCTTCACACCAAGCTTCTACACACCAATCTTCTACACACCTTCTTCTACACACCAATCTTCTACACACCTTCTTCTACACACCAATCTTCACAACTATCCTACTTCACAACTAATCAACTTCTACTATCTACACAACTTCTATATCTTCTAAACAAATAATAACAAGCACAACACAATATTCACAAATGAATATATATACACTATACACAACAACTCTTCAACACTTCTTGAACTTGGTTGTAGAGAGTTCTTCTTTTGCACTTAGAATGAGAATGGATGATGAGGGATTGAATCACTTGAAACAAGGATTAATATACAAATGATCAAAGGGTTTTTGATGGGTTTAAGATGATTGTAGATCTGAAAATTTCGTGCAAAAGGTGAGGAAAAATTCCAGAATTAAGGTGGTATTTATAGGGGAAGAAATCTGACAGTTTCTGACAGGGGAGCCTGGCCGGTCCCCTTAAAGCATGGCCGGCCCCCTTAAAATTAAGGGGACCGCCCCTTATAATTAAGGGGGCCGCCCAACTGTAACGGCCAGAAAACTTGTCTTTTAGTGGGGAAAGTTTATTTGGTGAAAAACTAACTGATTTTGGTTAAATATTTGAAATCATATATTTAGTATGATTAAAACATTTTTCCTTAATACCAAAAGTGTTTTTCAAAAATATATAATAAGATTATATAATTAAATAAACTTTGTATTAGTTAATTAAATACCCCTTTGATCATGAGATGTATTAAGCACTTGTTTATTCATACCTTAAGTGATTAAGTTGGATATAATGATATAAACTAGCTTAATACTTGTTTACGTAGTAATCAAACGATTGACGAGTTTACATTTTGTGATCGTCAAAATATAGAGATATCGAAAAATATAAATAACGTTTTCATACATTATTTATGTCAACAGCAATTCATTCTTCCGCGACTTGGGATGAAGAGCCTCACTCCAGAAACTCTTAAGTCACTCCAAGAAGAGAATGAAGAGTGAAGGATTGATTTCACATATCCTTTGTACATAACTTAAAACAAAAAGAAAAGAGAAAAATATAAAACCTATAAAAACCATAAAAAACATCTGAAAAGTCATTAAAATCCAAAAATATTCTTCTCACGACATGTCTCTTGTGTAATCAATATTATGTACGTTTCAAGAAATGTCATTCAACAATAACACAGAATCATACATATGCTTGAGCAAGAGTTTTTCGGTTTCAAATAAAGTATTTTTCTAAAAACATGTCGTATCTCAAAATATTCTTCAAAACTATGGCTTGCAGTCATTTCAGGCTGTAACCCGGACTTCAAAATTATGGCTTGCTATTACTTCAGATAGCAACCCGTTTTTCAAAATGGGGAAAACATGTCACCAAAAAGACGGTTGTTCCTTTTACCAGGTGAAGTTCACCTGGGCATGGATTACTTTATATCCATGTTTCCTCGATCTAATGTACGCTTCAATGCATTATTTCTTGATAAAGAAGAGAAATCTTCTTTTTTATCGCCAATACTTTCTCTTCCATGATTTTTCCGAAAAGTATTTGTGCAAAACTTGGTGGTACCATGAGATTTTGTTTGGAAATCAGTTTGAACTCATATTTTGATAAAAATTTTCACTCAATCAATGACATCATTTATTTAAGTTTAAACATCCGTCATTGATTGAGGGGGAGAGTGATTTCTCAAAATTTTATGTATCATCAACACTCTCCACACTTTGTACATAAACCTTGCAATATTACACTTTGTGATGGTTATGTGTCAGAATGAGAAATTTTCAAAGAGTTTTCGTTAAAACTTCAAATCGTTTGTAAACTCATCAAATCTGACACATAACAACCTCCCTCACAGATTGAGGGGGAGCAAGAAAAAGGTTCCTCTTTTATCAGAATATATTAAAACAGACCGCATTTCTCTCCCAAACGTTTTCTAAATTATTTAAATCAATTGAGATCAAAAATCTCGAATGGTTTGAAACTTTTGATCGGGGGAGAGAATGTGATTTAAATATGAAATCTAATAATCAAATGTGATCTTTTGGACTCAGTAATAGGCTCCCACATATGTGCTAAACTCTTTCGAATATCGATGCACATATTGAGGGGGAGCAAAAGGTGTTTGTGGAAGTAATACCAAAGACCGACCATTTATATTTATGCACGGAGTTATAAGGATGGTTAAGGTTAGGTATGAGTTCCCATGATCCACCAGAACTGAAAGGATCTTCCCAGGGACAATCCATAGATAGATTAAAAGTCCTTAGGAATGATTGAAAAAAAGGGAGAAAAGTGAGAAAGGGAAGAGTGTCGATTGAGATAGAGCTAGGACTGTAACAAACCCAACAAGGTTCTAGTGATGAAGTCTCGGTAAGCACTGAAGGGGTTGAAGAATGAAAAAGAAATGTAATATGAAAAGGGTGAAAAGAAATAGCCCTCCAAATATTCAACCTTAGGGCAGAAATCGGGTTCAACTTCATATGCTACTAGTGGATACTAAGGTAACACTGGTATTGAAGACAAGACGTCATGGACCCAGTGACGCACTGCACTAAACTTCCCAACCACTCAAGTTCTCTTAAAAGAGCTTGTATCATTCTCACAGGGAACCCTGTGCAATGTATCGACCGCTCATTGCGAGCTATGTTGATACCTAAACAGGAGACGCCTCCCCAGTCTCTAGGAGCCGATCAAAACGCACTATTGAGTCTAGAGCCATGAGATCATCCATAAATCTCACTAGGACACAATTCCAATATGCTTATTGTTTCACACAATGTGGAAAGTAAGATAAAATATTTTGAGTCCTACGTATTATCCTTGTGGTATTGCCAGAACATCCGAGTGATATGAAAATATTCACAATGAAGATGGAAATCCTTCTAGAGCGAACATCACTCAAGCTCTTAGTAGGTGACATGTGAGATCCATCTTGGATCAATGATCAAGTGACAACTGGAAAGCAACGATGGTGCGATTCAACATTGAATCAAACTTGTTCCAAGATATGGATTGACGGATACTTTTGCAAAAACCTTTCAGTGTGCTCACCAACTCATTTTCGAGCACATTGATTGTGTACAATCTTTCAAACAAAAGTATTTTTGATGGAAATGTGATTCAATGTATAAAACTCTCGTCGTGACTCAAAAATGTTTATCAAGTGACACGCGAGTGATTTCTATAAATCTATTTCTCATCAATCTGTGAATATCAATTCACCGATTCACTCTATCGTGTTGTCTGCTTTGAGACGTTCCGGTATGAGAACATGTTTTTTATGAAGATTCCAAAGTGGATTCTTTGGAAATTTTATTACTACAAGCTGGAAATTCCTGTCAAGGAGAGTCTTCTTTAAAAGAGACTCTACCTGATCACATGCCGGTTCTCACGAACTGGAGGGTAGTTTATCCTCGCAGAACGAATGACAAAGCCATATTCATTCTCTATCTTTATTGCTAACTGTTGTATTTCAGGGACATATATAAAGATGGTGTTGATGGTTCCTAATTCCAGCTGAATCGGGTCAATCCATACATCATGCTCACACATCCTCCTCACTATCAATGATGATCATGAAGGATGAGAGACTCCCTACACTGAATGTTGAGAGACTACCAACAACGTTTCCTCAACTTTGATGAAAAGTCTCCTAATGCTGAAGGGTGTGAGCATGATGGTCCTAATGTCACTACATCACATGAAGGCAATACGACTAAGGATGAGCTTGGAGATTTACTGTGGCTGATGATCTCAAAGAAGCTCAAAGATCACACATTCCAAAGGAACTCAAATCACAAGTTCATTGCTTGAAGTACAAAGTGAGCCTAAAGTGAAGAATCATAACCTACGAGCTACAAAGTCTAAAGAATGCTTGAAGATCAAAGAGCTTAATTTCTAAAGGTGACCTCGCTTAGGGGGAGATTGTTAGGAATACAAATATTCCTATAAAAGACTCGGTCACCTAAATGTTGTAATAGCATTAAGTTAGCTCGTAGTTAGTTTATTATTTAGTTAGTTTTTAGTTTAAGTAACACCGTGGAAGAAGGACGGGTCTTTACCCACTGTATGCCTGATCCATAGCTCGGGTGTGGGCGTTTTCTTTTCTTTGTATAAATACCCCTCTCCCACCATGGGAGAGGGTTGGACCTTTCATTCATATAATCTAATATCTCTCTAGTTTCTCTCTCAACAAAAAGGCTCCCAACTTCTCATCTATTCTTTCTTTCTAATTCGATCCATAACCACAAGAAACCATACATGTTATGATTATGAGTATCCTACACGTGCTCATGGCATTGACCGAATAGTATTGTGGATAAGAAGTAGGGGACGAAATAGATGATATAGCGTTAACTTTTAGTTTCGGATTCTTGACCGTGTTACTTGGGAGTGCTCCCATTTCTCGGTCATTGAGAACTTTCAACAATGTGTCAATCTTATTGGTCATCTCACTTTACTTTTGTTTGAAATCGGCTTCAAACTTTGCTAAACGAGTCTCTTGAGATGCCATAAATTTGGACATCAATCCTTAAAAATTATTGGTACTACCATAGTTGTTGGAAGGATTGTTGTTGAAAGTAAGGTTAGAGGATGGACCGTTTGGTTGAAATCGAGTAGGTGGAGTGGAAGAATTGTTTTAGGGCATGCTTTGGTTTTGTTTCCACCTAAGGTTCGGGTGATTTTTCCAAGAGGGGTTGTATGAATCACCGTAAGGGTTTAGCTCGGGTTTAAAAGTGTACCATTTGTCTCCCGCTCCATCGGTATGCGGGGATGCGTAATCCGCGAAAGCTTGTTCGGGGAGTTCCATGCAATCACGAGTGTCGTGGGGACCACTACATAATTCGCACGAAGAAGTGATTTTGTTCACTTGGCTTGAAGGTTTAGGAGTTTCGTAGGATTTCATGAGAAACTTGACTTGGTCTTCAAGTTCCATGATTCTATGGTCGGGAGTGATTGAATTGTTCAAAGGCAAAGATATTGCCTTGACCATTTTGTTCAAATCACGAGGATCATTCCAACTTTTGTTGTCATAGAGAGCAAGATCTTCTATGAGTTCCCATGATTCTTCTGCACATAGATCACGAAGCTTGCCATCGGCCGATTGGTCAATGGTTCGCCTTGTGGAGAGATCGATATGGTCATAGAAAATTTGGACTTGGAGCCAAAGATCTATGCCATGATGAGGGACTTTTTGGAGTAAGTCCTTGAAACGAGTCCATGCTTCATAGAGAGTTTCACCTTGACGTTGTTGGAACATCAAGATATCATTTCTAAGCTTAGTAGTTCTCCCCGGTGGGAAAAATTGAGCAAGGAAACGAGTGGTGAGATCATCCCAAGAGGTGATGGATCCCGCGGGTAAACGCTCAAGCCATTGACTAGATTGGTCACGTAGAGAGAATTGGAAGAGACGCAATCGGGTCGTCTCTCGAGTTCCAACATCAAGGTCTATGGAATCTACTATTTTGAGGAAATCCTTGAGATGTTGATTAGGATCTTCGGAACGAAGTCCATGGAATTCACATCCTCTTTGCACCAACCGGATGGTGTCGGATCGCAAGGGAGACACATTGGCTCCTTAAATGAGCTCAATGGTGTTTCGATTACCTTGGTGGCTAGGACGGGAGTACTCTCCTAAGGTTCGGGGTCTAGGAGGTTGGTTTGGTAGTGGTGGATTTTGTGGGTGGTTTTGTTGTGGTGGGTTGATGGGATCAAAGAGATTACCACCTTCCATGATGGCGGATGGCAAAGGTTACGAACAAAGGAACGAAGAAAAAGATAGATAAAAGAAACCTACAAAAATAAAATAAAAAATCTTACTAGAAAGGAATCTAGCAAGTAGACCTAATAAAAAGAAATTTTAACCTAGACAATAAATATTCCCCGGGCTGCGGCGCCAAAAACTTGATGCGTGAAATTGCGCCCTCGCAATAGGTTTACTTCTCAAGGGATCTTGAGAAGCTTGCAATCCCCACCAGGCAGTGTACCTGACCGTTGTATTAGGTCTACTTGCAAGTACCGGGGGATTGATCGTTCAACTCAAAGAATAGTGTTCGTTAGGATTGAAATTAATCTAACTAGGTCTAGAGGTGAGGGATGATTCTTTTTGTATTTTTATATTTTAAATGAAAGCAAGTAAAATCTCGGTTTTAGAAGGAGGGGCAGAATTAGTTGCTAATCAACTAACCCAAAAACTACCAATTAAACTAATGTGCAAGAAAAGTAAACTAGGGTTCTGCAAGGGAAGTGAAGCATGTCTACCTATGATGTAATACTCCTTGCTAGCTATCCAATTCTACCTATTGAATTGTCACACCTTGTTTTAATTGACGGGTTGTATTCCTTAATACCATTCGTGGGGGTATGTACAAATTTCCCCAACTCTATAAGCTTCTATCTCTTCCTATGACAGACACCCAGTTTCATATCATGGCCTCCCCAATAGTCACTTATGCATTAAACACAACCAATTAATCATAGTACACATCCGATTCATGTTTCTTAAGACGTTCAAGCATGTTACCAATTGGAAGTCTGCCAGTTTTCTTAAGCCTAACATCGATATCATACAATTAAACAAGAGACAATAGGAAGCAAGAATTATAAACTAAACCAATTAGATGAATTGCATTTGTCACACCCTAATTGATGAAGATAGACACAAGCATCAACAAGAACACAATAAGATCTAATTGATTATAAACAAGTTTCATACAATCATAAATAGACACAAGGTGAATTAGCAAACCATAATCAATGAAGAATAAGCAACAATGATAATGGAAAACATGATTAAGATAGAATCAACAAACCAATATAAGATGTTTATGGAGTGATTGCAACCCTCTAAGTTGCTGGAAAAACACCTACCCTAACCCTAAAATCAGACCTAGGGTTGGGGGCTTGCAAATAATGAAGTTATAAGGTTGTATTTATAGGCTATTTTCTGCCAGGCCCATCTTGACGGTGTCAGCCCGAACCTTGACGGCATCAAGACCAAAATTTCTTCGTAGATCTCTTCGTCCTCTTCGCGTGGGCTTTTGAATCACCTAAATCCGAGTTCATATGCAAAAGTTATGGCCAAAATAGTAACAGCTACCGCGCGCGCAAGTTGTGACTAGTTAACACGTGATGGCCTACGTGACCCCTTCAGGAAGTCTTCTGGGCCATCACTCTTTAATTTAACACGTGATGGCCTACCTCCATTAACACATGATGCCGTCACTCTTTAATCCTGATGGCCATCTCTCTTTGCATTTTCACGTGACGGCCTTGATCACCTTAAAGGGTGACGCCGTCACGAACTCCTTCAAAAACCTTCTGGATCGTCACGTGTATTTTATTTATCCAACCCTTTTCCAAGTCGTGACGCCGTCAAGAGCAATTCTTGACGCCGTCAGGTACTGTTTCCAGCAAGATTTTGAGACTTTGTCGTTTTCTTCATTTTTTCTCTCCAAAAACGTCCAAAATGCTTCCTTTTGTAAATTTCCTCTCAAAAGTACCTAAAATGACAAAAGGAACGATTTAGGGCAATATTTGATCAAATAATCTCGACTTTGGCCTTAAATGACCCCCCAAAAGCGGTACACTTTTCGCTTCATCAGTTATCCAATGCTACCATACGCGTTAATTAGGCGTTAACATGCAACGTTAAGTGGTTCATGTTGCGTTAAAGTGGGAAAGGAAAGAAAAAAATTCATTTCGCCCCCATTTAAATGGCTACTAGCCGTTATTTTCAAAAAAAAATTACATATTACCCCCCCTACGTATATAAACGGCTAATTGGGTAAAAAAAAAGTTAAAAAAAAAAAAACCTTTTTACAACCAATATAAATACCCATTCAACCGAATTCTTTTTTCCACACTTTCACAGCTCAAAATATTCACTACTACACTTCTAATAGCAAAAAAAAAAAAAGTCTCAAGGCAACAACAACAACTCGTTTCAAAACCTTCTCGGTGGGTGGGGAATCAATATGCAGGTTCATCGTCAAATCCGAATTGGGATAACCCTACCCAATTCGGTATGTCGAGCGAAGAAGTTTTCCGACAACATCAAGAGTTACGGTATTGCCAAGAAAGCCAACAACGAAACTCCCTAAATACCGATTTCCAAAACCTCCAATTCACTCAACAATCACAACAATCTCAAACGGAAAAAAACGAAGTTCTTGAAACACCTACCTCTCCACCAAAGAAATCCAAATCTCGTATTAAACGAAAGTCCAAAAAAACAAAGAACCAGTCGATGATGATGAAGGACACATAGAAGGCATCCATATACGTTGGCAACCAAGTGAAGAAAAATTACTTGCTACATATTGGGCGGCCGCTAGCGAGGATTCGCAAGTCGGTCGTTCCCAATCGGGGGAAACGTTTTGGCAACGGGTTCAAAATGAGTTAAATAGAACCAATTTTCAGAAACACGGTAAAGATATGATACAAGGGAAGTGGCGCATGTTGAACAGTGATTGCGCAAAGTTTAACGCGTGTTTCAAACGTGCTCAACGCGATCAAAAAAGTGGGGAAAATGATATGGATATCCTCACACGTGCCAAAGAATATTATCATGCGGAGAACAATTCTGCCCCGTTTAATAATGAGGCGGCTTGGAATGTTTTTCGTGCTCATAAAAAATGGGACGCGCCGGATCCGATTGATTTAACCGGTGATGTCCCAAGCCACATGATGAGGCGAAAAATGAACCACTTTTAGGGGGTCATTTAAGCCCGGAATTGAATTTATTTGATCAAATATTGCCCTAAATCATTCCTTTTGTGATTTTAGGTACTTTGGGAGTGAAATCTGGAAAAGAAAGCAATTCGGACGTTTTTGGAGCATAAAAGTGAAGAAAACGCCAAAGACTTAATTTTCCATGCTAAGAACAGTACCTGACGGTGTCAAGAGAATTTTGGTGACGGCGTCAAGAGTAAAAGTGGTGACGGCCCAGAGAGAATGTGAAGGCGTCACCCAAGGCCGTCACGTGTTAACTTGTCAAAACTTGCGCGCGGAGCAGCTGATATTGTTTTGGTCATAACTTTTGCATACGAACTCGGATTTAGGTGATTCAAAAGCCCACGCGAAGAGGACGAAGAGATCTACAATTTGGTGAAAAAATGGTCGTGACGACGTCAAGAGAACGAGCTGACGCCGTCAAGCCTTGCCGACAGAAAACATGCCTATAAATATAACATCATAACTTCACTTTTTGTAAGCCCTAAACCCTAAGATCGATTTATGGGTTTAGGTGGGTGTTTTTCCAGCAACTTAGAGGGTTTCAATCACTCCATAAACATCATGTATTGGTTTGATGATTCTATCTTAATTATGTTTTCCATTATCATTGTTGTTTGCTCTTCTTTGATGATGATTTGCTAATTCACCTTGTGTCTACTTATGATTATGTGAAACTTGTATATAATTGATTAGATCTAATTGATTTCTTGTTGATGTTGTGTCTATCTCCATTAACAAGGGGCTTGTTGATGTGTGTGTCTATCTCCATCAATTAAGGCGTGACAACTTCAATAGATCTAGTTGGTTTAGTTTATAATTCTTGTTTCCTATTGATTCTTGTTTTGATTGAATGATTTATATGTTAGGCTTAAGAAAACTGGCAGATCTCCAAATGGTAACATGCTTGAACGTCTTAGGAAACATGAACCGATTGCACTAGGTCTTTATTGGTTGTATTTAATGCATGAGTCACTATTTATAATCCCTATGGTTGTGCTGGGCATGGTATAGGAGGAGATAAGAGCTCATAGAATTGGGGAGTTATGTGCGATACCCCATGAATGGTATTAAGGAATACAACCCGTCAATTAAAACAAGGTTACAATTCAATAGGTAGGATTGGATAGCTAGCAAGGAGTAACATATCATGGGTAGACATGCTTCACTTATCTTGTAGAACCTTAGTTTATTTTCTTGTTTATTAGATTAATTAGTAGCTTTTGGGTTAGTTGATTAGCAACTAATTCCGCCCACTCTCCCAATACCCGAGATTTTTACTTGCTTTTCATAAAATATAAAAACATAAAAAGAATCATCCTTCACCTTTAGACCTAGTTAGATTAATTTCAATCCTAACGACACTATTCCTAGCTGAACGATCAATCCCCCGGTACTTGTCACTATACTATACTACAACGATCAGGTACACTGCCTGGTGGGGGTTGTAAGCTTCTCGAGATCCCTCGAGAGGTAAAGCCTGGTGCAATTCCCACGCATCACCACACAAACGAGACGTTTGGACATGATGCAGAACCACACCCTATAGGAAAAAAAACGGGCTGTGAAGAAACAAAAGTCCGAGAAAACGACAAGCACCGGGGGCACAAGTACTGGAGGATCTGTTTTGTCGGCCCAATTCGGGGAAGCTTTGAGCGAGGAGTATCGGGCTAAATGTGAAGATGCGGCCAAGGCTTACCAAGCGACCGCTGAAAACCAATACTCAGCAATACAGACGAGGGAGTTTGAGTTTTTGTTGACCGATACTACCGGCAGGGATCCACAATTTGTGGCGATGGTCAACATGGAAAAGGACCGAATCATTGAAAAATATGGGTTGCCAAAGCGTCGAGAATAAGTAATTGTGTTGTGTTGTAACGTTATCTTTTTATGTCTTTTTAATTTCGTAATGTATTATTTTTTTATTTCGTAATGTATTTTTTTTAGTTCATATTATAATATATTTTAAGAATGAATGTTATGGTTTTTAATAAATGAAGTATTAATTTTAATTTAGGGTTGAACGTGAAAATATTTGAAAAGTTGAGTTAAAGTGAGTTAAGATTGAGTTATGAACGTGAGTGTTTTTTTTGTGAGTTTAGGTGAAAGTGACCGTGGCACTGAGTTAAATCTTAACTCAAGTTATTGATGTAAGTGCATTTATGCATAAACTAGTTATAATAACCGTGCACGCATAGGTTTTTTAAAATTGTGTTTTAATTATATATTATTATCGACTAAGAAATAAATCACTTAACATGTTTTAAATGGTTTTACTTGGTGGAATAAAAATAAAAAATCATATGTATATATTATAACCTACCTATTATTATAGGAGAATACTTTTGGATTAAAAATTATATTTTATTTTTCAAGCAAAATCAAATGATGATACTTGACTTACATTAGATGTTAGTGATAGCCAAAAGTTCTTTATAGATCTAACTTTTACTATAGAACCCATCAAGCAATCTTTGCCACTCATTTTTTTTTATCAAAATAAAAAAATAAAATTCCACCCTTTTTTTAAAACTTAAATATTTCGCAAACCATAAATCGTCAAGTTACAAAAAAAATACCATCGCGACGAGAATTAAATTATCTTTCTATAGACATGCATTGTTATATACTTTCGACGAACTTTTTTTTCGATGAACTAATTTTTTTCCCTCAGAAAAATCATATATGATTCGTAAGAATCATATATGATTCGATTTTAACAAATCATATATGATTCTTAAGAAATCATATATGATTCATAAGAATCATATATGATTCGTAAGAATCGAATCATATATGATTTTTTACGAATCATATATGCTTTTTACGAATCATATATGATTCTTTCTGGGTGGAAACTAAAAAAAAAAGTTCGTCGAAAGTATATAACAATGCATATCTATAAAAAGATCATTTAATTCTCGTCGCGATGGTATTTTTTTGTAGCTTGAAAGATTTACCGTTTGCAAGATATGTTGTTTTGGAAAAAAAGGTGAAAAATATAAATGGGTGAATATGATTGGTTGATAGGTTCTATGGCATGTATGGGTTCTTCATGGATCTCAACTCGTTAGTGATATATGTTTTTAGTTTTGCAAACCCGTGCTATCAATTTACGATGTGTTTTGTAATTATGGTATTTCTTTTACTTATATTTTTGTTAAAATATGTAGCATATTTAGATAGCTTTGAAGATTGATTTATTTCTTTAATTATGAATAACCATCATATCATTTTTACTAATGTACCTTTTTATTTGAAAAGTTGTATTTTCATAAGTTTGTGTTATTTACTTCTCATGTTTGATCATAAAATTACCAAATTAACATAGATGCTTACACTATAGCTTATTTATTACATAAAAAGAAACAAAAAAAGATGTAATAAGTAGAACTCAAATTTAATCTTACGTTTATGTATAATATATAAGAAGAATTTTTCTTTAAGCCCGAACTATATAAGGAAATTATTATTACTTGTTGTATAAGTAAATTATAAATGCATAAAAAAATGACAAAGAATATATTCGCAAGTCTTTTAGGATTGTTTGAATCCTTATCAACCTTTCACTTTAATGCAACTTTCTTCACAATTGGCTTAAATTATCAAGGTAAAAGACACCCATATTTTAGATCGTTGGTTGACACCCATAGTGTTATCAATGACAGCCAACACCTGCTAAGTTTCATTAACTCATTCAAAGACAAATTACACTCCGAAAAGAATTCCTACCATAAAATTCCCCATATATGCACTTAAACACATCTTTCATTAAAATACATTCATGTATTATCTAAATCAGCAATTCAACTAAATGATACATTCATACCTTGAGCAGGCGTAGAAAATCCTTCCACGACAATCATGTGTTGATACTTAATCCTCCTCTAAAAAACGCACACAGCAAATTGCATTATACTTTAGTTTGTGCGATAAGATGATAAAACTGCAAAAATCACTAACATGTTGCATTATAGTGAGGATAATAACAAAGTTAGTCATAACATCAAATAAGAAAACTTCATATTAGGGTGTTTGGTTATGCTTATTAAAGGTGCTTATGGCTTAATCAATTACCATAACACAATAAGTGTATGATAAAGCTATAAGCTCTTTAGTGTTTAATATACTTTACCGGGGTACCCCTTTACCAAAAAAAAAGCTATAAGCTTTTTTTAGAAGCTTAGTGAAAAACCCCTTAACTCATAACTAATTCTATTATAGCTTAGTGTGTTTATAGTAAAAACACAAATATTAAGTCTAGAAGTTTTCAATAAAACATAAAAAAAGAGTTACTAAAAGTTGGTGTATATAACAAAAAAGTTAAACCATAAAAAAGGTTACTAAATACTATCAGCTAGATAAGGCATAAGTCAAAGTTTTGTTGAGGTCTCTTTCAGATTCTATTCAGAAGCAAAAAGCGGTTTACACATAAATCATAAGTATATAATAATGGTTGTATCTCACATCCGTGATTACCAACTGAATAGCATTATCGCAGTATAGTAACGTAATAACCTGATTAAAACTATATATTCTTGCTGAATAATTCTCATGTACATACTTTTAATTCGTTTACAACGGCCAACTATTAGGGTTTTTTTTATTTTTATTTTATTTTATTTTATTTTTTGATAAAACATCACGTCATTGAATAAAGTTAGGTTGTCACCTACGTAGTTTTTCTTTCTTTTTTTTTTCTTTTTTTAGGAGGTGATTGTTATCCAATAAGGATTGTGATGCGTGCATTTTTTTTTAATATAATTTAAAGAAAACGCATTCTATATTAAATAATGACTATCTAACCTTTTTTTTTTTTTTTTTTTTTTTTTTTTTTTTTTTTTTTTTTTTTTTAATAATTAGCTTTGTATAACGCTTTTAACTGACAGGCATGTTGAGGTTTAGGTTGATTTTGTTGTTTAACTTTAACTATTGATATCATGTTGTACAAAATGTGTGAATTTAGTAGCACATAATGAGCGTTGATGAAGTTAAAATATGCTCCGTAAAGTTTTTAAAATGTTTTTATAGATATCTATATACAAATTTAAATAACAATTTAATGAGTCGTTGTTATAAGTAGAATCACGTATATATATTTTCATATCACAATATCGTGCTTACCATTTGATATTTATATTCACGTTACTAATAATTTAGCCGTATTTCAAACTCGTGTACGCATAAATTAAACTTTTAAATAGTAACATGAGTCCTTATTTAAAAAATATTATAATGGATGAAAGTTTAAAACTAACATTAGTTTAAAAAAAATATTTAACGTATATTAAAATTAATTCGCATATTTACCAAATTTTATAATTTTAATGGATGAAAGTTTAAAACTTAATACTAATACTCATGTAGTTTTAAACAAAGTTAATATTATAAAGTATACGGGGTATAAAGTGTAAGGGTTTATTTGTGTTTTTTATAAAGTTATTAAAAAAATATAGAAACTTATCTATATAAATTATTTAAAATTAAAGCACTAAAGTTTTATTAATTACTTCATTTTTTTTAAGTTTTTGTTTTCATAAATTTGACACCTTTATTTTTATGCATTTTATCTTAACCAAATTTCTTCACCAAATTTATTAAGTTTGACCAAAATTAATTTAATTTTCACTTTCTATTGACCAATCACATTGCTCAAATGGCAAAATGGAACTCTACTATTGATCCTTTTTTTTTTTTTTTTTTTTTTTTCAATAAGAAAATATAATTCTAGATATAGTAGTAATTACAAGTTCCATATGCATCACATGCCACCATGATTACGCGTCATTTCTTATGAAATAAAAAATCAGGATGATTTAATTAAATTTAATTCTAGTATCCCATAAACACACACAATCACACATTTTTTTTTATAAATCATTTCCATAAGTATCTCTTGTATAATTAAAGTTTGAATTGTGGTAGATGATGATTTAATTGATGATCTGAAGCTAGGGTTTTGATTTGGGGGATGATGACAGATGTTGAATCAGTGTTGCATAAGCCTGATAGTGTTACAGATGCGTGTTCGGATGGCTCCGATTTCGAGAGGGGCTTGGAGGAGTTGATGATGAGGGGCCATTTGGATGACTGTATGTCTTTCGCTTCCTGCAGTCACGACGACGACGACGACAGCGACACTGATCAGCTTGTCAGGAGGGGTGCTGCTGATCAGGGGGAGACCTCCAGGAGACGGAGGAATCGGGAGAATGAGCTGATGGCGCTTGCGGGGTTGCATACTGTTTCCATGCTGGATTCTTCGTTTTTGAGGGAGTCTCCCGCGTCTAGGAGGCAGGGTAATGTTGAGAGACCCACTAGTACCCGTGCATCCTCTATTTTGCAGATGTGGAGGGAATTGGAGGATGAGCATGTTTTGAGCCGTGCTAGAGAGAGGGTTAGGGAAAGACTCAGGCAGCAGGAGTCTAATATGTCTCAAGTACGAGCAACTGAAAATCAAGGGAGTATTGAGAATGATTACGAGACTCGTGAAAATGATAATTCTAGTCGTGAGCAGTCTCCTGATATAAACGAGGCTGATATTGAGAGTGAGAGGGAGAGAGTGAGGCATATAGTTCGTGGATGGAGGGAGACAGGTGTCACTGATAATTCATCTAGTGTTGCCGATAGGAGCGGTAGTCCTAGAGCCGAGTGGCTTGGGGAAACTGAGCGTGAACGCGTTAGGATTGTGAGGGAGTGGGTGCAAATGACCAGTCAGCAGCGAGGGTCTCGTGGCAGTCATAGGGAAGAGGGTGCAGCCGTCCGTGACGATCAGCCGGGTGTTGAACATGATGAAGGTCAGCCAGAGCATATCCGAAGGGACATGCTACGGTTGCGTGGGAGGCAAGCTTTACTTGATCTGCTTATGAGGGTTGAAAGGGAACGTCAAAGGGAACTTCAGGGCTTGACGGAGTATCGTGCTGTTTCCGATTTTGCTCACCGCAACAGAATTCAGGTCCTTTCTATTTTTGTAATCTATTAATTTATCATCCCATGTTTTGCAAAAGGTATATATCTCACTGTTAATGTCATGTCTTGCTAGCATTGTTTGAATACGAGTATACGACCTTGATTTACTCAGTACTTTGCATGCTGGTCGTAGAGAAATAAGCATGGGATACAATTAGGACTAGGGTTAAGTGTTACGTGCCCCCTTTTTAATTACCTAAAAATGTAACTAACTTGCCACTTTTTATGGTTATGTGTAGCCTCCTTTTTTTCAACCTTTATGTAACAAACCTTTTGACTTTCAATCTTTGTGTGTATTATCAAATGACCATTTTATCCTCCTGTTTATGGGAGGGTTAAACGGATGGGTAAAGTGGTCACATATTACCCACAAAGGTCGAAATTCAAAAGGTTTGTATATAAAGGTCGGAAAAAAACAAGGCTACACATAACCAAAAAAAGGTGGCAGGTTAGTTACATTTATGGGTAATTATCCCTTAAAAGTATTTGCAATATATCATAACATAACCCCTCTTTCCCCGTTTCTCGGTTGCTAGTTAGGTCACCATGTAATTATGAGCATGGCTCAGAGGTCTTCATTAATGTATTAGCTAATATATACTGCCTTTTATTGTCTAGCATTAGAAACTTTTGGCACTATAGATGATCAGGTGCTGACATTTGCTTTCTTTATGCCAGTCCTTACTAAGAGGCAGATTCTTACGAAATGAAAGGCCCGTGGAGGAGGAGAGGCTTCCGTCGATGGCAGCGAGTGAGTTAGTCCAGCTGAGGCAGCGTCACACCGTCTCTGGTCTGAGGTACATTTTATTCAGTAAAACTTTGACGTTTCGCCGTTTCACACCTCTGGAATTCACGTATTGTTAGAACGACATTTCTATTAGAATGTCAAATAGCTCTGTGTTGCTGATATGGTATGATTTTTCTTGTAACTTCCTTCTGACGGGGTTTTTCTAATCTAGGGAAGGGTTTCGGTTCAGACTAGAAAACATTGTTCGTGGTCAAGTAAGCAGCCAATCTGAGGATTTATCTAACAATAACAACAGTAATTTAAGAAGTGAGGAGACTCATGCCATCACATCACAGGAGATTGAACATGAAAATCAAGATCAAACTCCATCTTTGGTTCAGGAAAATAACAATCATCAGGCAAATCACGAAGTAAGTTTGGGAAGTGGTGCTGCCGTTCAAACTACAAATCAGCAAACAGCCGTTGATGAAGGAGAAAGTCGGCAGCAACAGGTAGTTACTGATGAGCTCAATGAATGGAGAGGGGAAGCTTCAGAAGACGTTAATAATAATTGGCAAGAAAGTTCTGGGAGTGATTGGGTACAAGAAGCCTCAGGGAGTGGAGTAGGAACCAGTTCACGAGGAATGAGTGATGTTTGGCATGAATCTGTCTCACGGGAACCTGTCGAAAGTTGGTCTGAGGGACCTGCTGATCCTCCAAGGACACGGCGTACAGTTCCTGTTAGACGAGGCAACAGATTTCACGCACCAGATGATGATAATGTGTATAGCATGGAATTAAGAGAACTTCTAAGCAGGTAAAAAAAATCTCGGCTAAGTCTGAGTATTTTTAGTCATTTCCCTAGAATGGGTTGGGCGGGCGGGTGGGCTGGATAACAACTTAAACAGGTAGTTTCCGGATACTTTTCGAAACAGGTTGCGCTTAATCGTACCCTCTTTTGTTTAGTTTATAGATAATCAACTTGTCAAGATTATAATGTTCATGAATATATTTATTTATTTTTATCACTTATGCATTATAAGCTTTAGGGGGCTTTAACCCGAATCAGCCCATTCATAAGTAAGTGGGTTGCCATCGCTACCATTTCCTTGTGTAACTGATTCTTTTGTTTACCATAGGAGAAGTGTTTCTAATCTTCTTCGAAGTGGATTCCGTGAGAGCTTGGATCATTTGATTCAATCATATGTGGAAAGGCAAACTCGTGCCCCTATAGATTGGGATCTTCACAGAAACTTGCCTACTCCAGCTTCACCAGAGGGTGGTCACGAACAGCATAGGGATGAAAACAATGTGAACCAGCATGAAGTCACTGGTAGACCTTCACTGGTTCTACCATCTCCTCCAGTACCCCCACCACAACCAATTTGGCACCATGATTTGTCTCATTCTAGTTGGTCCCGTCACAGTATTCATCGCTCTGAACTTGTGAGGCTCTTTCTTGTATTGCTATTACGTTTGTCCTTAACTTTGTATTTTCACCTAATGAATGGCAACATATGGGGCAGGAGTGGGAGATGATTAATGACTTGAGGGCGGATATGGCGAGACTGCAGCAAGG
>JARVZY010009209.1:0-25624 GCA_030686995.1 Artemisia argyi
TTATGTGAAAAACCTACATCTTGGGTTTGCTTATATACTACACAATACTTGGAGCACAAGGCACATAAGGAGGTTAGAACCTTCCTTTGGCCGATTGGTGTAGGACTCCCCTAGGGGATTCCGGAACCTTCTCTTGTTTCCATGTTTTGTCTAGTAATTACTTTCCTAATCTTCGTTTAATAATTAATTAGTCATTAATCAATAATACTAATTATTATTTATTTGTTTTGTGTTTAATAATTAATTATAACATTTTATAAATAATTATTACTTTTTCTCTTCATACGTATTGTGTGCAATCCCGTGATCTCGAGTTCGATCCTAACATACGTCTACTAAAATAATGTCCATATTCTAACACAATATATGGGAGAATTGTGTTTACTTAGATTTCACTACTCCCTAGATATCTTTTACAAGTTAATTACTTGTTACAGTTGCGTGGATGACGGATTGTATTTCTTAATACCATTCATGGGGTGGCGTACTTACTTCCCCAATCCTATAAGCTCCTACTTCACTCCTATGTCGAGCCGGCTAAGAAGCTCCTAACATGGGATCACTAGAATTCGCTCATGCATTAAATACAATCATAAAAACCTAGTACACATCGGTTCATGTTTCTTAAGACGTTCAAGCAAGTTACACAATGGAGATCTGCCAGTTTTCTTAAGCCTAACATTGAAATCATTCATCCATTACAACTATAAACAAGCAATCAACCTATAATTAACATCTAGGTTTCATTACATCTAAGCAAACACATGAAAGATCTAGCCTAGCATGTTAAAATCAAGACAAGCATAAGATATATTCAAACAACACATAGACATATTGAATGAATTGAAAGAAAACTTATCTTAATTGAACATGAAGTGTTTCAAGGGGTGAAAACCCTTGAAAATACTGTTACAAACGACTAGGGTTTATTAGGTTCGGCGATAGTATTCTCCACACAAGTTCCTCTCTTAATGAATGAAAAATAGAAAAGTATATATAGATTCTGTGAGGTGACGGCGTCAAGAGGAAATTTTTGACGCCGTCATCTCGCCGCCAATAAAGTTCTCGGACTGCCTAGATCTGGGTCTGACACCGTCATGTGTATTTCTGCTCCAGACCGTCACAAAAATTACTCTTGACGCCCTACTTCTGACGCCGTCACGTTTTCTCTGGGTCGTCATGCATTTTGCTCTTGACGCCGTCAAAAAATCCTTCTTGACGCCATCAGGTACTGTTCTCAGCAAGGAAAATTAAGTCTTTGCCGTTTTCTTCACTTTTATACTCCAAAAACGTCCAAAATGCTTCCTTTTCCAGAATTCACTCCCAAAGTACCTAAAATCACAAAAGGAACGATTTAGGTCAATATTTGATCAAATAAATTCCAATTCCGGCTTAAATAACCCCTTAAAAACGGTTCATTTTTCGCCTCATCATATACCCTTACACTTGAGATTTGCTTGTCATCAAGCAAATGCGTTTTTATTCTAGTCAAAATACAAGTTAGGGGTCATTTAACACTAATATAAAAGTAATTACAACAAATAATCGTTCCACTAAAGACCAAAGACAAGCACGGAGGTCATACACTAGCACCTCACAAATAGTGTTTAGATACTCACATCTCTCGGGTGTAATAAAGTAATATCACAATATGGAAATGGAAAACATCTCTCACTACCTGTCATAGCAAAATAGATTACCATAGGATTGGGAAATAATCAAACGTACACCACATGGCGTAAGCACCTAGGATAAACTATCAAAGAGGTCTTTTAAAGGGTTGTAACGTTAGGTGTAGGGATATGGAATACACGGTTTTGTTGGATATAGGCAGTCTTTACTGGTGGCGAGTTAATAATCTTGGTTAATTACATGTACAATATGGCGTTGCTAAGCCAAGACTAGACTCGACTTAAGCTAATGAATGAAAAATAACAAAAACATAAAATAAACAAAGAATGAAACGGGATGGTAGTCCGTATGTTTTTTCTCTTTTTCTTTTTCTATTTTTTTTTTTATATTTTTTCGATTTTTTTTTCATACACTCTTACCCTACCATCCAAAATAATACTCCCTCCGTCCCATATTAAGTATCCATTTTCAAAATGCACAAAGTTTTAGGAGAATCCACTAACCACACTCTCCACCAATCAAATATTATTTTACCCACTAAAGTCTCATCTTATTGGTTGGAAGGTACAATATGGACAATTAATTTGGGACATCTCAAGATTCCATTATGGACACTTAATATGGGACGGAGGGAGTACATCATAGGGAATGAACATTCCCTTTACATGTGAATTTTTACATACTTTACAATAAACCAATCTAATGACTCGAATCAAGATAATCAAAACACTTGGAGTACTTTTAAGATTAACACACATATGGGGGTAATATATGATGTTCTTCCCCACTACTCCATAAGATTAGTACTTTACCCATGAGTCCCAATCGTCCCAAAACAATATGTACAAAGATATGACTCGACTTAGCAACCATGTAATCAATTAGATAATTAACTAAGAGTTTAAACATGTAACAATAATGCACTAAAGATGAGTGCATACACGGAAGGCTAAGACGATTTGGGTGTACATTTAAGTGGGGTGTAACAAATTCTTCCTTTAATCAAGATGCTTAAAGTTAGAAACGAAAAGATAGGCTCGGAGGGGTGTACTAGGGGTTTCGTGTACTAAAAATGAGTACAACGCTAAGGGTGTGGGAAAAATTAGTTGACTTTACTAGCCAAGTAATATGACTTAAATGGTCAAGTAATTATGATACATGTATAACACAAGGGTAATCCTAATGCCTCTTATCATGTATTAAATCCTACTACACGAATGTAGTCTCACTAGCGGTCTCGGGTTGCATCACTAACGCAAGTTCTAGAATCTAAATGCTACCGGTACACTCATAAGCACTAATAGTAAATGCTTTTCCTATCAAATCTAAAGGCGAACCTCACAAATTTGGGTGGAAACTTTTTCTGAATGGTACGGTTTTGTGCTAGTCATACAACTCCTATCCATGAGACGCTTGCTAAGGCTAAAGTTTCACTCCTAAATGTTGTAAAAAATTTTAAATTTGGCGCTAAAATTACACTAACAAGTATTTCTCATAGTTTTATTACACATCTACCATCAAACAAACAAACTCAAGCGAAAGTGTATACTATAAGGTATCATCATTATACCCTCCCCTTACACTTAGGATGAACATTGTCCCCAATGTTCAAGTAAAGAATGTAAAAGTAAACACATGTAAAAGAATGAAATCAAATACTCCCCTGATTCGCTCGGTATGGATAATATGGTAACCAGGTTAGATCTTCCTCCAAGAAAATGAACAATCAAAGCTTCCCTTCCAGAATATAAATCATCTTCTTGTCATACATAACCTGTTAAACCTGAGAAAACAAACAAGGCAACCTCGCGTAAAATCGGCGGCAATCTATATATGCTAACAAATCCTAGAAAACAAAATAAGATATAATGCTTGTGGAATGATGTTTGCAGATTTCCTGGAGATTAAAAAACTAAAGATTCAACAAAAACTTTAAGACTCCGTTAGAAAAACAAAACTGGTAAAATTTCCAGAATTTTACACATGACGCCGTCAGGAATTTCTTCCTGACGCCGTCAGAAGTGACCTGCAGAAGTTCTTATGTTAAGTTTCCGGAAAATTTCTGGAAAAACTTTGTCCTACTTCCTGGAAAATCCTGCAAAACATCATTATGACTCGATACAAGCATTTGACTATAACAAATACGAATATACATGTTCATTTAATATTATGGATAATCATGATCGAGTTTGTTTCTTAAAAACATATTTGGGATTTCCCCTTACACTTGTCTTTTGCGAAATACCTTTGGATGAAGTTAAGACTAAGCCAAACAACAGAATAAAGTATTTTCATCATTTTAGTTTGAAACATGATCTACCAACAATAAAAATAAAGCATGCATACAGAAACAAATAACAATCAAATACAATAAAAATCACACAAAACATGGGTTGCCTCCCAAGAAGCGCTTTTCTTTATTTACGAGTCTTGTAGCTAGACTCAAGGTCATGGGTTACTACGTGACCTCATCCCTTGAGATGATGTACCCCATGTAGTTGCGATCATTACTATCGTGGTGGTGGTGTCTTAATCGGTCGATACTTGCAATCACCTCTCCTCCTCCTTTACTTCTCAAGTTAGCCATCCCATCTTGGCTTATGCTTTCAATTGTGAAGGGCCCATACCACCCGGGACTCGGTATATCGGGAGGTATCGTTATCTCCAAGTGTCTTAGAGTACTAAGTCCCCTTTTTCGAATGGTACATGGTTCCTCGTTGGTTGACTATGTTCGAACTTGACATGAACTTCATTGCTTTTGCTTTTGCTTATTTCATGTTTAGCCTCCTTGTAGCTTTTGATTCTTGCCTCCCATGCAATTATTTTCTCCTGAACATGAATAGGTGATGTGTCAATGTTGTTTTTGAGCTTTCTCCTCATCAAACTCTCTTTCCCATATTGCGGGGGCATGGGAAAGCTGATCTTTCTTTTTCCTGATTTAAGCTCAATTTTCCTACTTTCATACTTAATGACAGCTCTTGCGGTGGTAAGGAATGGTGCCCCAAAGATTATTGGCATGCATCCATCTCCCTTATCATCGATGATCATAAAATCAACAGGATACATGAATCCTGCGACATTGACCAACACATCTTCTGCGATTCCCACGGGGTACACGTAAGACTGTCCAGCGAAGGATAGCCTAACACGAGCGGGAGCTGGCATTTTTGATGTTAGTTGGGTGTAGATAGTTAGGGGCATAAGATTTACTTCCGATCCTTGGTCGGCGAAAGCGTTTAGATATTTCAAATTCCCGATGCTGGCCGGTATCTCAAAGTTCCCACACGCCATCTGCTTAGTAGCCACTTTTTGTACCAATAGTTTCTCGAATATCGGTCCCCCAGGTAATGTATCATACTCATCATTTCCTTCTTCCTCCTTCTCTGAACCCTGTTTGGAAGATTGGTTACGCCCGTCACCCTTTATCCAATTTGTTATAGTGCTTTCGTTTATATCATGTTTCAGGTAGTAACTTAAGGATTGGGATTTTGGCGGTTCTTCTGTGGTTTGTTCACTAGGGGTTTCTACTTTCTCATTATCCGTGTGGACAATTGTGATGGAATTAACAAACCGGGTAGTGGGGATGACGCTTTCTTTCCTCAGTAACATCCTTTCAGGGGTTTTCTGGTTGGCATACTCCTCCATTAGGCTCATCATCTCATTCACTTTCTCTTGCATCTCCTCTTTTTGTTTATAAACTGCTTCCTCGAATCTAGCAAGCCGCTCTGAATGAGTTGCCATGTATTCCCTCATTCTGGCTTCAAATTTCGGGCTAAGTTTCTCGGGAGGAGAATAAGGTGGGGCATAGTTTTGAAAAGTCTCAACATTCTCTCTAGAGGGTGACTCTGATAACGGCGTTGAAGTCATTTTCGAGACAGAATTGACAGTAGCCCGTCTAGGACTTAAGGGTCTCTTTTGCCTTTCCTTAAAATAGTCAAATTTTGCCTCAAGTTTGCAAAGGAGTTCATCAGAGATTTGATTAGTCCCTCCAGGTGTCCAGATTGCGTTGATGGCCGCTTTTATAGTGTGATTAAACTCCCATAACTCTTGATTATCAGCGGCAAGCTCGTCAATAATTGCGTAAGACTCCTCGGCGTTCTTATCACGCAATCTACCTCCTGCGGCTCTATCTATTGTACGTTTAGTGTGATAGTTGACATGGTCATAGAAGATCTGAACTAATAACCAAAGATTTATACCATGATGAGGGACTTTGTGGAGTAGACCCTTGAAATGAGCCCACACTTCGTAGAAAGTTTCACCCTGATGTTGTTCAAACATCAAAATGTCATTTCTAAGCTTGGTAGTTCTCCCCGGTGGGAAAAATTGAGCAAGGAAACGAGTGGTGAGATCCTCCCATGAGGTGATGGATCCTGCGGGTAAACGCTCAAGCCATTGACTAGCTTGATCACGTAGAGAGAATTGGAATAGGCGTAATTGGGTTGTGATGAGGCGAAAAATGATCCGTTTTTAGGGGGTCATTTAAGCCCGAATCTGAATTTATTTGATCAAATATTGCCCTAAATCGTTCCTTTTGTGATTTTAGGTACTTGGAGAGTGAATTCTGGAAAAGAAGCCATTTTGGACGTTTTTGGAGCATAAAAGTGAAGAAAACGGCAAAGTCTCAATTTTCCATGCTGGGAACAGTAGGTGACGGCGTCAAGAGTAATTTCGTGACGGCGTCAAACCTCAATAATAAAATCTGAGAGTTCATGAAGGCGTCAAGAGTTTTCCTGACGGCGTCAAAACCCCAAGAATTAAAATCCGTAGTTGATGACGGCGTCACACACAGGGCTTCAAGAGTAATTTGTGTGACGGCCTAGGCCTTGACGGTATCAGAAGTAGATCAAGGCCGTCCGAGGAAGTATTTGGCGGCGAGATGACGGCGTCACACCTTTGTTCTTGACGCCGTCATCCTAATTTTCCTATATATAGTTTTCTAGTTTTTCACATTAAAAGAGAGAAGTTTTGGGAGAAACCCTAAAGACGATTTTGGTGTAACTTTACAGGTTTTTCAAGGGTTCCAACCCCTTGATACCTTGCATGATTAATCAAGATAAGTGTTCTTCTAATTCAATCAATATGTCTATGTGTTGGTTGTTTATATCTTGTTATTGTCTTAATTCTATCATGCTAGGCTAGATCTCTTTTGTGTTTGCTTAGATCTAATGAAACCTAGATATTGATTATGTGTTGATTACTTGTTTATTCTTGTTTTGGATGAATGATTTATATGTTAGGATTAAGAAAACTGGCAGATCTCCAAATGGTAACATGCTTGAACGTCTTAAGAAACATGAAGCGAGGCGTACTAGGTCTTTATTGGTTGTATTTAATGCATGAGCCACTGTTTACAATCCCTATAGTTGTGTTGGGCATGGTGTAGGAGGAGATAAGAGCTCATAGAATTGGGGAGTTATGTATGCCACCCCATGAATGGTATTAAGGAATACGATCCGTCATCCATGCAATTATAACAAGTAATTAACGTGTAAAAGATATCTAGAGAGTAGTGAAATCTAAGTAAACACATTTTCTCCAATTACTGCTCACAACCTCAGTATAATTAGTTTATTTTCATTTTTAGTATTTTATTTTGATTGCATCTTAGTATTGGGTTAGTTGAATAGCAACTAATTCCGCCTAAATCCTTCAAACCCCGAGATTTTACTTGCTTTCATAAAAATATAAAAATACAAAAAATAATCATCCCTCACCTTTAGAACTAGTAATTTAGGCTTTCTAATCCTAGCGACACTATTCCTAAGCTGAACGATCAATCCCCTGGTACTTGTCACTATACTATACTACAACGATCAGGTACACTGCCTGGTGGGGGTTGTAAGCTTCTCGAGATCCCTCGAGAGGTAAAGCCTGTTGCAATTCCCACGCATCAAGTTTTTGGCGCCGCAGCCCGGGGAATAGGTATTGTCTAGGTTAGGATTTCTTTTTATTAGGTCTACTTGCTAGATTCCTTTCTAGTAAGATTTTATTTTTTATTTTTAGGTTTTCTTTAGTCTATCTTATTCTTTGTGCCTTTGTTCGTAAATCTTTACCATTTGACATCATGGAAGGTGGTAACATCTTTGAACCCGTCATCCCACCACAACAAAACCCACCACTAGAACCCCTTAGGCCCCGAACATTAGGAGAGTACTCCCGACCTAGCCACCAAGGCTACCGAAACACCATTGAGCTCACCGGAGCCAATGTGACCCCCTTGCGATCCGACACCATCCGGTTGGTGCAAAGCGGATGTGCATTTCATGGACTTCGTTCCGAAGATCCAAACCAACATCTTAAGGACTTTATCAAAATCGTAGATTACATAGACCTAGGTGTTGAAACTAGAGAGACTACCCGTTTACGCCTATTCCAATTCTCTCTACGGGATCAAGCTAGTCAATGGCTTGAGCGTTTACCCGCGGGATCCATCACCACATGGGATGATCTCACCACTCGTTTCCTTGCTCAATTTTTCCCACCGGGGAGAACTAGTAAGCTTAGAAATGACATCTTGATGTTCCAACAACGTCAAAATGAATCTCTTTATGAAGCATGGACTCGTTTCAAGGACTTACTCCAAAAAGTCCCTCATCATGGCATAGATCTTTGTCTCCAAGTCCAATTTTTTTATGACCATATCGACATCTCCACGAGGTGAGCCATTGACCAATCGGCCGGTGGTAAGCTACGTGATCTTAGTGCGGAACAATCATGGGAACTCATAGAAGATCTTGCTCTCTATGACAACGAAAGTTGGAACGATCCCCGTGACTTGAACAAAACGGTCAAGGCGATATCTTTGCCTTCGAAAAATTCTAGCACTCCCGACCGTAGGATCATGGAACTTGAGGACCAAGTCAAGTTTCTCATGAAATCTTACGATGCTCCTAAGCCTTCAAGCCAAGTGAACAAAATCACTTCTTCATGCGAATTATGTAGTGGTCCCCATGACACTCGTGATTGTGTGGAACTCCCCGGAACAGCTTTTGCGAACTACGCATCCACGCGTACCGACGAAGCGGGAGATAAGTGGTACACTTTCAAGCCCGAGCCAAACACTTACGGTGATTCATACAACCCCTCATGGAAAAATCACCCAAACCTTAGGTGGAAACAAAATTAATCCAATTCTTTCAATCCGCCTAATCGTTACCAACCAAACGGTCCACCATCCAACCGTACTTTCAACAACAATCCTTCTAACAACTATGGTAGTACCGACAATCTTGAAGGATTGATGTCAAAGTTCATGGCATCTCAAGAAGCTCGCATATCTAAGTTTGAAGCCGATTTCAAACAAAAGCAAAGCGAGATGACCACTAGAATTGATGCATTGTTGAAAGTTCTCAATGACCGAGAAATGGGAGCACTCCCAAGCGACACGGTCAAGAATCCGAAACTAACCGTTAATTCCATATCCTCAGTTTCGTCACCTACTTCGTGTCCATAATACTACTCGGTTAAATCAACGAGCACGTGTTTCAAACAAAACCAAGTTCCCCAAAAGGACCAATCAAATAAAATACCCACTATAGAGCCGGTTAAAAGCATAGTTGAAACACCTCTTACGCAAGACCTTGACGATGAATTCAAAGAACTTCACCTTGAACGCCCCGTCATTGATGTCTTAGCGCGTGCTCCTTACTATAGTGCCCTCCTAGAAAAATATGAGAAGTGTAAGCTAGGTAAAAATGGGACCGCCTTCGTTCAAAACAAGTTGCCTAAAAAGCTTGATGATCCGGGTATATTTGTTTTGCCTTGTAAGATAGGAAGATCCGAAGCTTTCGACACACTAGCCGATTTAGGGTCAAGCCTCAACTTGATTCCCTTGTCCTTATTCACCGCTCTTAAGCTAGGAAAGTTAGAGGAAACGGAGGTATTGATAGGGCTAGCGGATGGGAGTATTTCCCATCCGGTTGGAATGATTAAGGATGTAGTTGTTCACGTAGGAAAGTTAACTATATTAGCGGATTTTCACGTCCTAGACATGGTTAGTGACACTACATGCCCATTATTGGTAGGAAGAGGATTTTTAGCAACCGCTAGCGCCATGATAGATTGTAAGGAGTCTAAGATAGCGGTAGGTGAAGGTGATACTTTGTCGGTGTACGATGTAAAGAAGCATAGTTATGATTGTGAAGATGAACCGACACCGCATTGGGTAGAAATGAATAGGAGACCGTCTAGATATGGACCTTGGATAGAAAGGAACTTTATAGGACCTCAATGCCCATTCTATCTAGAAAAAGACTTTGTTGAAAAGACACATTTGGTAGAACAACTCATAGCTAGAGATGAAGAGCTAGACCCCTTTGAGGACCCGTTAGTCTTTAGGAAGATGATTGAGTTATTAAGCGTAATGCCCGTCAACATAGAAAGGAATAAGCTGGAAAGAGAGGGAGATAAGTGTAAATGGAGGTGGGACAAACCACCTAAAGAAGGTGACGGGTCATGGCATATTAGAATGACCTTGTATGATCCGGATGGAGAAAAGTTTGAAAGGTCATACCATACTAAGGAAACCGATAGAAAGTTGAAACCTAAGTTTGATCCAAAAGATGTCCTTAACGAGGAACTCACCCGAATCACGTAGTTACCCATAGCCTTGAGTCTAGCTACAAGACTCGTAAATAAAGAAAAGCGCTTCTTGGGAGGCAACCCATGCTTTGTGTGATTTTATTTGTTTGATTGTTATTTGCTTCCGTATGCATGCTTTATTTTTATTGTTGGTAGATCATGTTTCTAAACTAAATAAGTGGAAATACTTTACTATGTTGTTTGGCCTAGTCTTAACTCCAACCTAAAAGTATTTTTGCAAAAGATAAGTGTAAGGGGAAACCCCAAATATGTTTTTAAGAAACAAACCGATCATGATTCTCCACAATAATAAATGAACATGTATATTCGTATTTGTTAGAGTCAAATGCTTGTATTGAGTCATAATGAAGTTTTGCAGGATTTTCCAGGAAGTAGGACCAAGTTTTTCCAGAAATTTTCTGGAAACTTAACATAAGAATTTCTGCAGGTCCATTCTGACGGCGTCAGAGGTTTACTCTTGACGGCGTCAGGAGTTAAAATCTGGAAATTTCACCGGTTTTGTTTTTCAAACGGAGTCTTATGGTTTTTTGTGAATTATTAAGTTTTATAATCTCCAGGAAATCTGCAAACTTCATTCCACAAGCATTATATCTTACTTTGTTTTCTAGGATTTAGTAACTTATATAGGATGCCGCCGATTTTACGCGAGGTTGTCTTGTCTATTTTGTCAGGATTTACAGGTTATGTTCGACAAGGAGATGATTTATATTCTGGAAGGAAAGCTTTGATTGTTCATTTTCTTGGAGGAAGATTTAACCTGGTAACCTATAATCCATACCGAGCAAATCAGGGGAGTATTTGATTTCATTCTCTTTACTTTTTCACTTTTACATTCTTTACTTGAACATTGGGGACAATGTTCATCTTAAGTATAAGGGGAGGGTAAAAAGATGATACCTTACATATGCACTTTCGCTTGAGTTTGTTTTGTTTGATAGTAGATGTGTAATAAAACTACGAGAAATACTTGTTAGTGGAATTTTAGCGCCAAATTTAAAATTTTTTACAACATTTAGGAGTGAAACTTTAGCCATAGCAAGCGTCTCATGGATAGGAGATTGTATGACTAGCACATAACCGTATATTCAGAAAAATTTTCCACCCAAATATGTGAGGTTCGCCTTTAGATTTGATAGGAAAAGCATTCATTATTAGTGCTTATGAGTGTACCGATAGCATTTAGATTCTAGAACTTGCGTTAGTGATGCATCTCGAGACCGCTGGTGAGACTACATTCGTGTGGTAGGATTTACTACATGATAAGAGGCATTAGGATCACCCTTGTGTTAAACCCGTATCATAATTACTTGACCATTTAAGTCATATTGCTTGGCTAGTTAAGTCAACTAATTTTTCCCACACCCTTAGCGTTGTACTCATTTTTAGTACACGAAACCCCTAGTACACCCCTCCGAGCCTATATTTTCGTTTCTAACTTTAAGCATTTTACTTAAAGGAAGAATTTGTTACACCCCACTTAAATGTACAACCAAATCGCCTTAGCCTTCCGTGTATGCGCTCATTTTTAGTGCATTATTGTTATTTGTTAAACCCTAAGTTAACTTTCTAATTGATTACATGGTTGCTAAGTCGAGTCATATCCTTGTACATATTGTTTTGGGACGATTGGGACTCATGGGTAAAGTACTTATTTTATGTAGTAATGGGGAAGAACATCATTTATTACCCCCATATGTACGTTAATCTTAAAAGTGCTCCAAGTGTTTTGATTTTCTTAATTCGAGTCATTAGTTTAGTTTATTATAAAGTATGTAAAGATTCAAGTGTAAGGGGAATTCCCATTCCCTATGATGTATTATTTTGGATGGTAGGGTAAGAGTGTATGCAAAAAAAAAAAAAAAAAATGGAAAAAAAATCAAGAAAAAGAAAATATATAAAAAAAAAAAGAGAAAAACATACGGACTACCATCCCTTTTTATTCTATGTTCATTTTATGTTTTTGTTATTTTTCATTTATTAGCTTAAGTCGATTCTAGTCTTGGCTTAGCAACGCCATCTTGTACATGCAATTAACTAAGATTGTTAACTCGCCACCAGTAATAACTTCCTTTATCCAACAAAACTGTGTAATTCATATCCCTATACCTAACGTTACAACCTTTTAAAAGACCTCTTTGATAGTTTATCCTAGGTGCTTACGCCATGTGGTGGAGGTTTGATCCTTTCCCAAGCCTATGGTAATCTATTTTGCTATGACAGGTAGTGAGAGATGTTTTCCATTTCCATATTGTAATTTACACTTTATTACACCCGAGAGATGTGAGTATCTAAACACTATTTGTGAGGTGCTTGTGTATGACCTCCGTGCTTGTCTATTGGTCTTTAGTGGAACGATTATTTGTTGTAATTACTTTTATATTAGTGTTAAATGACCCCTAACTTGTCTTTTGAGTAGAATAAAAGCGCATTTGCTTGAGGACAAGCAAATCTCAAGTGTAAGGGTATATGATGAGGCGAAAAATGATCCGTTTTTAGGGGGTCATTTAAGCCCGAATCCGAATTTATTTGATCAAATATTGCCCTAAATCGTTCTTTTTGTGATTTTAGGTACTTGGAGAGTGAATTCTGGAAAAGAAGCCATTTTGGACGTTTTTGGAGCATAAAAGTGAAGAAAACGGCAAAGTCTCAATTTTCCATGCTGGGAACAGTAGGTGACGGCGTCAAGAGTAATTTCCTGACGGCGTCCAACCTCAATAATAAAATCCGAGAGTACATGAAGGCGTCAAGAGTTTTCCTGACGGCGTCAAAACCCCAAGAATTAAAATCCGTAGTTGATGACGGTGTCACACACAGGGCGTCAAGAGTAATTTGTGTGACGGCCTAGGCCTTGACGGCGTCAGAAGTAGATCAAGGCCGTCCGAGGAAGTATTTGGCGGCGAGATGACGGCGTCACACCTTTGTTCTTGACGCCGTCATCCCTATTTTCCTATATATAGTTTTCTAGTTTTTCACATTTAGGGAGAGAAGTTTTGGGGAGAAACCCTAAAGACGATTTTGGTGTAACTTTACAGGTTTTTCAAGGGTTCCAACCCCTTGATACCTTGCATGATTAATCAAGATAAGTGTTCTTCTAATTCAATCAATATGTCTATGTGTTGGTTGTCTATATCTTGTTCTTGTCTTAATTCTATCATGCTAGGCTAGATCTCTTTTGTGTTTGCTTAGATCTAATGAAACCTAGATATTGATTATGTGTTGATTACTTGTTTATTCTTGTCTTGGATGAATGATTTGTATGTTAGGCTTAAGAAAACTTGCAGATCTCCAAATGGTAACATGCTTGAACGTCTTAAGAAACATGAACCGAGGCGTACTAGGTCTTTATTGGTTGTATTTAATGCATGAGCCACTGTTTACAATCCCTATAGTTGTGCTGGGCATGGTGTAGGAGGAGATAAGAGCTCATAGAATTGGGGAGTTATGTATGCCACCCCATGAATGGTATTAAGGAATACAATCCGTCATCCATACAATTATAACAAGTAATTAACGTGTAAAAGATATCTAGGGAGTAGTGAAATCTAAGTAAACACATTTTCTCCAATTACTGCTCACAACCTTAGTATAAATTAGTTTATTTTCATATTTAGTATTCTATTTTGATTGCATCTTAGTTTTGGGTTAGTTGAATAGCAACTAATTCCGCCCACTCTTCCAAAACCCGAGAATTTTAATTGCTTTCTAAAAAATATAAAAACACAAAAATAATCATCCCTCACCTTTAGAACTAGTAACTAGGCTTTCTAATCCTAGCGACGCTATTCCTAAGCTGAACGATCAATCCCCCGGTACTTGTCACTATACTATACTACAATGATCAGGTACACTGCCTGGTGGGGGTTGTAAGCTTCTCGAGATCCCTCGAGAGATAAAGCCTGTTGCGATTCTCACGCATCATGTTTTTGAAGATGTTAGAGAGATTATCCCCGGCAGCGGCACCAAAAACTTGATGCGTGGGAATCGCAACAGGCTTTACCTCTCGAGGGATCTCGAGAAGCTTACAACCCCAACCAGGCAGTGTACCTGATCGTTGTAGTATAGTATAGTGACAAGTACCGGGGGATTGATCGTTCAGCTTATGAATAGTGTCGCTAGGATTAGAAAGCCTAGTTACTAGTTCTAAAGGTGAGGAATGATTCTTTTTATGTTTTTATATTTTTATGAAAGCAATTAAAAATCTCGGGTTTTGAAGGATTAGGGCGGAATTAGTTGCTATTCAACTAACCCAATACTAAGATGCAATCAAACTAAAATACTAAAAATGAAAATAAACTAATTATACTAAGGTTGTGAGCAGTAATTGGAGAAAATGTGTTTACTTAGATTTCACTACTCCCTAGATATCTTTTACACGTTAATTACTTGTTATAATTGCATGGATGACGGATTGTATTCCTTAATACCATTCATGGGGTGGCATACATAACTCCCCAATTCTATGAGCTCTTATCTCCTCCTACACCATGCCCAGCACAACTATAGGGATTGTAAACAGTGGCTCATGCATTAAATACAACCAATAAAGACCTAGTACGCCTCGGTTCATGTTTCTTAAGACGTTCAAGCATGTTACCATTTGGAGATCTGCCAGTTTTCTTAAGCCTAACATATAAATCATTCATCCAAAACAAGAATAAACAAGTAATCAACACATAATCAATATCTAGGTTTCATTAGATCTAAGCAAACACAAAAGAGATCTAGCCTAGCATGATAGAATTAAGACAAGAACAAGATATAGACAACCAACACATAGACATATTGATTGAATTAGAAGAACACTTATCTTGATTAATCATGCAAGGTATCAAGGGGTTGGAACCCTTGAAAAACCTGTAAAGTTACACCAAAATCGTCTTTAGGGTTTCTCCCAAAACTTCTCTCTTTAAATGTGAAAAACTAGAAAACTATATATAGGAAAATAAGGATGACGGCGTCAAGAACAAAGGTGTGACGCCATCATCTCGCCGCCAAATACTTCCTCGGACGGCCTTGATCTATTTCTGACGCCGTCAAGGCCTAGGCCGTCACACAAATTACTCTTGACGCCCTGTGTGTGACGTCGTCATCAACTACGGATTTTAATTCTTGGGGTTTTGACGCCGTCAGGAAAACTCTTGACGCCTTCATGAACTCTCGGATTTTATTATTGAGGTTTGACGCCGTCACGAAATTACTCTTGACGCCGTCACCTACTGTTCCCAGCATGGAAAATTGAGACTTTGCCGTTTTCTTCACTTTTATGCTCAAAAAACGTCCAAAATGGCTTCTTTTCCAGAATTCACTCTCCAAGTACCTAAAATCACAAAAGGAACGATTTAGGGCAATATTTGATCAAATAAATTCGATTTCGGGCTTAAATGACCCCCTAAAAACGGATCATTTTTCACCTCATCAGGTTGACTCTCTAGTTGTAACATCAAGGTCTATAGAATCTACTATTTTAAGGAAGTCCTTGAGATGTTGATTTGGATCTTCGGAACGAAGTCCATGGAATGCACATCCGCTTTGCACCAACCGGATGGTGTCGGATCGCAAGGGAGACACATTGGCTCCTTGGGTGAGCTCAATGGTGTTTTGATAGCATTGGTGGCTAGGTCGGGAATACTCTCCTAGGGTTTGGGGCCTAAGAGGTTGATTAGCTAGTGGTGGATTTTGTGGGTGGTCTTGTTGTGGTGGGTTGATGGGTTCAAAGATGTTACCACCTTCCATGATGTCGGATGGTAAAGATTACGAACAAAGGCACGAAGAAATAAGATAGACTAAAGAGAACCTAAAAATAAAAATAATAAAATCTTACTAGAAAGGAATCTAGCAAGTAGACCTAATAAAAAGAAATCATAACCTAGACAATAACTATTCCCCAGGCTGCGGCGCCAAAAACTTGATGCGTGGGAATTTCACCATGCTTTACCTCTCGAGGGATCTCGAGAAGCTTACAACCCCCACCAGGCAGTGTACCTGATCTTTGCAGTATAGTATAGTGACAAGTACCGGGGGATTGATCGTTCAACTCAGGAATAGTGTCGCTAGGATTAGAAAGCCTAAAAACTAGGTCTAGAGGTGAGGGATGATTCTTTTTGTATTTTTTTATATTTTATAAAAGCAAATAAAAATCTCGGTTGTTGGAAGAGTGGGCGGAATTAGTTGCTAATCAACTAACCCAATTTCTAAAGATGCAATCAAAATAAAATAATAAAAATGAAAATAAACTAAATTAAGATAGTGGTGTGAGCAATATATGAGAGAATTGTGTTTACTTAGATTTCACTACTCCCTAGATATCTTTTACAGGTTAATTACTTGTTACAGTTGCGTTGATGACGGATTGTATTCCTTAATACCATTCATGGGGTGGCGTACTTACTTCCCCAATCCTATAAGCTCCTACTTCACTCCTATGTAAAGTCGGCTAAGAAGCTCCTAACATGGGATCACTAGAAGTCGCTTATGCATTAAATACAATCATAAAAACCTAGTACACATCGGTTCATGTTTCTTAAGACGTTCAAGCAAGTTACACAATGGAGATCTGCCAGTTTTCTTAAGCCTAACATTGAAATCATTCATCGATTACAACTATAAACAAGCAATCAACCTATAATTAACATCTAGGTTTCATTACATCTAAGCAAACACATGAAAGATCTAGCCTAGTATGTTAAAATCAAGACAAGCATAAGATATATTCAAACAACACATAGACATATTGAATAAATTGAAAGAAAACTTATCTTAATTGAACATGAAGGGTTTCAAGGGGTGAAAACCCTTGAAAATACTGTTACAAACGACCTATGGTTTATTAGGTTCGGCCCTAGTATTCTCCACACAAGTTCCTCTCTTAATGAATGAAAAATAGAAAAGTATATATAGATTCTGTGAGGTGACGGCGTCAAGAGGAAATTTCTGACGTCGTCATCTCGCCGCCAATAAAGTTCTCGGACTTCCTAGATCTCGGTCTGACGCCGCCATGTGTATTTCTGCTCCATGCCGTCACAAAAATTACTCTTGACGCCCTACTTCTGACGCCGTCATGTTTTCTCTGGGTCGTCATGCATTTTTCTCTTGACGCCGTCAAAAAATCCTTCTTGACGCCGTCAGGTACTGTTCCCAGCAAGGAAAATTAAGTCTTTGCCGTTTTCTTCACTTTTATGCTCCAAAAACGTCCAAAATGCTTCCTTTTCCAGAATTCACTCCCAAAGTACCTAAAATCACAAAAGGAACGATTTAGGGCAATATTTGATCAAATAAATTCCAATTCTGGCTTAAATGACCCCCTAAAAACGGTTCATTTTTTGCCTCATCAATGATGCATTTGAGTTATAATGTTGAGCTTATGCTCCAGAATGAATTAGCCCATACTTAGAAACCTAACTATATTTGTGAAATCGTGCGCTTAACCTCCGATGCGACTGTGACTTTGTTTCAAACTAGATGGGTAGGCCAAACAAAATTAACATCAAATAAGCATTTGTGAATTAGTTACATGTACATGTAACATATGGTTATGTCTCAGCTACCTGGCAAGTTTCAAATGAATTTTTAAAGCCAACTTTTGTCAAAGTTTATTTTTTGTTGTCCTAACTTCCCCTGAAAAAGTTCAGTCCAAACAGCCCAAAACCAGAATTTTTTAACATTTTTTATGCGCTTACTTGCTGTCCAAACAGCCTATTAAAAGGGTATGTCCAAACAGCCCCAGAACATATTTTTTTAACCTATTTTGTGCTATTATTTACTGTCTAAACAACCCATCAAAAGGGTCTGTCCAAAAAGCCCAAATCAGAAATTTAGCGAGCTTTTCTGCACTTATTATCTGTCTAAATAGCCACTCAAAAAGGCCTGTCCAAACAGCCCTTATACTTATTGTTTGCTCATTCTTTAATTGTTGAATTCCTGCACAAAATTTATAATCAGTTTACACTTTTTGTTACTGTTTTTATTCCTTTCTTTTGTGCAAATTTATGCAGGTTACATCAACATCGAGTCGAACTCCAATATACTGCCAAAGGATTTTTTTTTAATCGGCATTGCGTACTCAGCAAATACGGTACATAATCCTAATATTAATACATATGCACTGTTTGAAACCAAGCCTCTATATGGCACTTCATTTTTTAGATGGCCTGATGTGTGACTGTGTGACAAAATAAATCTTTGACCAAGTTCAGCCCTTGATTGTTTATTTTCTTGGAAATTGGTCATCATTTTCATTTTGTTCCGGGCACTAAGGTAACTAAATTACTACACTAACTGTTTCTGATGAAACATCAAGTAACTCAATAGAAGATCGTGCTCGACATACAAAGGAACTACTTTACAGTTTTAGAACATTAAATGGAAGGTATGCATCTCAAATTCAATAAGTTTGTTGTTTCGTAAACATCAGCGTGTATGCGTGTCTCACTCGCATGGTTTCGTAATGCACCAGTTGCTTAAATGTTGTATGTATGTGTCTATATATTCCAACAACAATGTGAATAGTCAATTTTCGTGATAGCAAATTGACATAATGATGATAACAATAATGTTTTTTTTGTACTTTTAAAAAGGACACCAATACCAAATGTTGTAATTTTGATACTTTTAAACATATTTATTAGATATACGTGAAACGTCCATCTCAAAGTCTGTGTCACAGTAGCAAACGAGATTAAATGCTCACAACATTAAACTATTCGTAATTGTGATATTTAGTTACTAAAATTGCAGTAGATTAGGAAACATTCACCCTTTCCTTTTTCAAGTCAATGAAATACTCAATTTATAATGTTTGCATATGGTGATTTTATAGGGTCATTAAGGTCTCATTGTACGTTTAAATTATACACCACATGTTTGTTTTACTATGTAGATACACCACCTGTTCATAACGCTACATTTGACACCAAGAGATTCATTAACGCTAATGTGCCAGAAATGGTGAGCTTCAGGAAACGGTACTTGCCCACCCCCTTTTATGCTTAAAAATTATGAAAATTTAAGCTCTGTTGTATTTTATGTACCCTACAATTTTTGCGTTTCTTTAGTTATCTAGAACGCGAAGGTTTTGACGAGAAAGAATTCAAAATAGAATTGTACACTCCACCGAAGAATGTTGTTACATCAGTTGAGTTTATGTCTGGATGTGTGAAGCAAATGGTTGGAACTATTCGTGATACTAAGCCCGTAAGTCATAATTTTATGTGTTATTTTTGTTTTTTTATTGTAGGGGTCGCAATGTGTGGTTTACGCGACCGTTCACAAAATTATGAAAGATGAAGGTTGGGCATACACTACGTAAGTAATCCAACAGACGAGTGGATATCATACCTGCTTAAGGTGTTGGCCCGAATAAAAGTCGCAAGCCGACCTTTCAATGTGAAAAGCATGGTTCAATACAAGCGGCTCCAGTGTATTGCTTATCTGCTTAAATATTCAATCCTACGTTACTTAATTCAAGAATTCTTACACATGTTTATACTCTTCTGCAGGTTCAAGTTAACACTTCGTCTCATTATTGAGATTGGATTGGCATCAGTTGTGTTCTTTAACATTATTGTTCATAAGTTGTGTACGAAAGAAGGGAATGGATCCATCTACGTATTTTCCGGATGACCTCGATGTCATGATCGGCAAGAAATGTTTGTTTAAAATGTACTATTCAAAATACTGCCATAACAACAATAGTCACACATATAGGTGTGATGCATTGTCTGAACAAGTTGATGTGATATCTTACTTCAAGAATGGGTTTCTAGACTCGGAGGTATACTAACATACATTGAATACTTATATGTTACTCATTTTCATGCTTTTTCATTTACCTAACCAATAGTAAACTCTTTTGTACTGTTAGGATGCAGCAGAACAGTTCACCACACCTATTTATTTGATCAAACCGACACACGAATGTAGACATTATAAATGAACGAATCATGAGTCTAATTCCCAGATAGAAGAAGTATATGAAAGTTCTGACTCAATCGGTGTTGCTGATGTGGATACGAATTTCGATGAAGCATACACCACGGATTTTTTAAACACTATAAAAATGTCTGGCCTTCCACACCACAGGTTAGCATTAAAAATCAGTGCACCGGTTATGTGTATGTGGAACATAGATCAAAAAGCAGGACTATGCAATGGTACTAGATTGCAAATATTACGGATGGGAAAGAATATCATTGAAGCAAAAATAATATCTGGTGGGAGACTTGGTAGTATATGTGCAATACTTAGAATGGTCGTTAGCCCTACGGATAACAAGATGCCGTTCAAACTGAATCGCAGATAGTTTCCTGTCTAAATTTGTTTTGCTATGATAATTAGTAAAAGTCAAGGTCAAACATTATTGAAAGTTAGGACTATTCTTACAAAAGCCGTATTCACACATGGACAACTTTATGTGGCTGTTTCAAGAGTAAAGACGAAGTAAGGTTTGAAGGTTCTTTGTGGTGACAAGGATGGAGAACCCTTTACCAAAAAATAAAACAAGCATTTAAATGAAGATATCAGGAAAATGATATATTTTCGAAGAACAGATATACACAACGGATTTTTTAAATACTATAGAAATGTCTGGACTTCCACACCACCGGTTAACATTAAAAATTGGTGCACCTGTCATGTGTATGCGAAACATCGATCAAAAGGCCGGACTATGCAACGGTACCAGGTTGCAAATCCAGCGTATGGGAACGCATATCATTGAAGGCAATATCAGGTGGAAAACTAGGTAATGTATGTGCAATACCTAGAATGATCATTACACCTACGGACGGCAAAATGCTATTCAAATTGAATAGGAGACAGTTTCCTGTTCAAGTTTGTTTTGGTATGACGATTAATAAAAGCCAAGGTCAAACGTTGTCTCAGGTTGGCCTATTTCTACAAAAGTCGGTATTCACACACAGGCAACTATATGTTGCCGTTTCAAGAGTGAAGACGAAAAAATGTTTGAAGATTCTTTGTTGTGACAAAGATGGCGAATACGCGAACTATACCACAAACGTTGTATACAAAGAAGTATTATTTCACATATGAATAAAGTTTATGTTATTATATTAATATATGACCAGTGTATTATATCTTCTCAATTTGTTTACTTTCAAATAGCCCTCATAAACTCAAACATATATTTTGTTTACATATAATAGATGAGCAATATTTTTTTGTCAAAAAATTTTATGAAGCGTACCCGCCAATTGGGCGGGTTATGAAGCTAGTGACATTATGTACAAATTTAACCATAGCCATATAGATCGAAAGACTATTGCGTGTTTTTTCTTTAACTTTTGACAGTTTTGAATGTTAAAGAGAGAGAGAAAAAAAAAAAAAGAAAAAAAAAAAACACGAGTCTTAATGTGTGCAGTGTGCACAAGTTAACAATGATAAAAATACAAATGGGCTTTTGGTCTAATAGTATATATGAGATAGTATGTACTAGTTATAATGCCTGTGCACGCGCGGGGGATTTTTTTTTTTTTTTTTTTTTTTTTTTTTTTTTTTTTTAATTTTTTGAATCATATATTTTTATTTATTAAAAAAATAAATAATTTAATCTTTGTTTTATTTGATTTATGATGTTTAATTATAGTTTTTTATTATTAAAGATAATTATTTAAAAATTTTAATCCTATTGTTAATTGCATCTTATCTATATTTTTTGTATTTATCTTCTACTTGTGTTATAGATAAATATAAAATGTTGCCTAATAAAAAAATAATATATATATTTTTTTTAAATAAAATTATTACTAAATAATGTATGATTTGATTTTTTTTAAATGAAAAAGTCCCACTTAAGGTTTTGTTTTATTATATAAAAGATTTAACTAAAAAAATTGTAAGTTCAAAGTCCTATTAGAAGTGAAAAGGGTTAATACACACAAATGTTACTAAAGTTTCATAAAAAAATGCATTCATTCACTATAGTTTTTTTTTTGTTCAAAGAGGTTACTCATGTTTGCGTGACCGGTTTATTAGGTTACTCCATATACTACAACTTATGATAGCAGGTAAAAAGTTACTAAATGGTCCTTGTGGGTTGTCGGGTTTAACAGATTTAGTCCTTATATTTTTTTTCTCGAATCCTCTCCTGTGGGCGACCGGTAACGGGGTTTCCTTACGTTTTATATGTTTTTCTCGAATCCTCTCCTGTGAGCGATGGATCGAGTCATGAAACAAGAACATAAGTGCGTTTAATACATTAGTATATATTTTAGTTTTATCACACAAGTTGAAGTAGCTTAACTTTGACGTTTAATTTTATATCAAACATTTGTATAAAATGAAACAAATTGTCATTCTTGATTCTATTTTGGAAATAAAATCGAGTTGTATAATTTGTTTTGCATCTTGTGTGTTGAAATTTAAATTTGGTCGAGCCAAAGTAAACGAGTGTTGATTTATTATAATGAAAAGTTATCCGCGAAGTACTAATATCGGGTTCTATACATTATCCGCGAAGTACTAAGCTTGAAAATATTAATGACTTCCTAAGGACTAAATTCATTATACCCGCCATGCCACAGGGACCAAAAATGTAAATTAAAGATAGTGAAAAACCAGTACACCCGGTATCCTACCCTGAGAGTAACCTAATTAACTGAACACATTTACATGAGTAACCTAATTAACTGGTCACGCAAACATGAGCAACCTTTTTGAAAGAAAAAAAACTATAGTAATTAAAAGCAAATTTTTGTGAAACTTTAGTAACATGACAGGAGATCAATTGCAAAGTGTAAAATTTTAAAAACTGTAAAAAACCACTCATTAATTGACACATGTCCTTCCACTTACTATGTTCAAAAAATTCGCCCAATGATAACATGGTCATTTAACTTGTTTTTTGCTTTTCCACCTCAAACTTCAAACACACATATCTTTTAAACGACAAACTTTTAGAAAAAATCGATTTCACCATAATTTTTAAAATTTAATCCTCTTTAATTTGGTATAAATCTTGTTAAATATTTCAAAAAAAAAAATTACATATCAAATGGGTCATAATTTATTGATGTTTCTTGCCATTTTCGACCTATTTTTAACCTTCAAAATTGTCGAATCATAAAATACTTAAAACATGAAAGTTGTAGACTTTGGTTCACTCTTTTCACAGGTATTTGAATCACTCAAATTCGATGTCAAATGAATAAAATATCACCCGTTAAAGATGACGTTTTACTCATGTTTGTTGCACACAAGGTGTTTGATGAAATGTCTAACTTAGATTTTTAGCATTGAAATTGCGTTTAATGCATTAATTTCTGTACCACAATGAATTATTAATCATTTTATTAATGTAAGATTCAAAAAGTGATATTTTTTAATTGTTAATTTTTTGGTTCATTAATTATAGGTTCATCAGTTAGCTTATGTTTTTTTTTGTTCATCAGTTATATTATAGGTTCATCAGTTTATTTAGTTCATCAATTTTATTATAGGTTCATTAGTTTATTTAGTTCATCGGTTATTGATTTTTACCTATGATGTTATCATAATCAGTGTATTTAGTTCATCAGTTAAAATTGATGAACCAAAGTAACTGATAAACAAAATGTTTATCATAAAAATTGATGAACCAAAGTAACTGATGAGATGAACATTAAATGTTCATCAGTTACTTTTGGTTCATCAATTGTTACCATAAAAATTGATGAACCAAAGTAACTGATGAACATTTTAAATGTTCATCAGTTACTTTGGTTCATCAATTTTTATTCATGAACATTAAAATTGATGAACCAAAGTAACTTTTATGTTATAATAGGTTAATCAGTTTGTTTAAAAAAAAACCACTTTTTGAATCTTACATTAATAAAACTATTAATGATGCGTTGTGGTACAAAAATTAGTGCATTTAATACAATTTTAACACAAAAAATCTAAGCTAGATATTTCATCAAACACATTGTTTGCAACAAATATGACTAAAATGTCATCTTTAACGTGCGATATCTCACTCATATCATATCGAAATTGAGTGATTCAAATTTCTGGGTAAAAAGTGAACCAAAATCTAAAACTTTTGTGATTGAAGTATTCTATGATTCGGCACTTTTTAAAATAAAAAGTAGGGTCGGAAATAACAAAAATATCAAGAAAATCATTACCCAATGAATATGTAAAAAAAAAGTTTCGAAACAATTAACAAGATTTATAACAAATTAAAGAGAATCAAATGTTAAAAATTGTGGTGAAATCGATTTTTTATAAAAGTTTATCGTGTGAAAGTTATTTGCGTTTAAACTTTATGGTGGAATTAAAAAAATGAGTAAAATGACCAAAATATCCTTTAATCAAAAATATAAAAGAAAAAAAAGGAGGGAATCGGTGAAGGACACGTGACACTAGTTTATTGGCTTTCTAGACTTTTTAATTTTTTTCCTTTTTTAAAGAATCGCAACTCTTAGTAACATTTGTGTGTATTAACTCGAAGTGAAAAATAAGATTGTCGTGTGATGTACGTAGTACAAGTTTACGTCACTTATGTGTATTTTTAAGTCAAATAAAATGTTAGAAAAACTGCATATTTAGCAGAAATGCAGTGAGTTTTTTTTTTTTTTTTTTTTTTTCACACCATAGTTCATAAAGTGGTAAAAAAAAGGAATTTCAAAAATTGTATTACGAAACTATGCAACTTCGCTAGTTTGTTGACATATGCCCACTTTTATAACAAAAGCACATGTGAGTTGTTGATACTTTTTTTTGCTTATGTGAGGTAAATTAAGGTGGACTCTTTTTTTCTTGTGTGACTTGCATTGTACGACTTGCAGGTAAAACTCACTTTCTATGCATCTAGTAAGAGAAATTAAGATGAGTCCCTTTTTATTTTGTTTTTTATAATAAAACAAAATGATATCTAACAAAATAGCAAATAGGCTTAAAACAAGCTATACCAATCATATCTACTTTTCTCATAAAAAAAAAACACACACGTTATAGTCCGTCAATAATCTAATGAGGTGTAACATTAGGCTGGTCACGATGGGTTACCGATCCCCTTTCGCTGCCATCCGTCACACGTCAACTCATTGTGGCCCCCCATCCTCACGCGTAAGCAGAAAAAATGGGATGAAAGGTAAGGTATGTTTATATAAAATGAATATTTGAATGATGACAAGGGAAGTGGTGACCATCGTAAGTGAAATGTAACGAGAGTGATGATGTGCTAAATGATGATGTGACACTCAGGTAAAAGATGAGGGAAAACCGGAAAAATGAGTATTATGCTTATTTTTATAGCAAATCCATTTTTGATAATAATAATAATAATAATAATAATAATAATAATAATAATAATAATAATAATAATAATAATAATAATAATAATAATAATAATAATAATAATAATAATAAAAATAAAATGAGTATTATGCTT
>JARVZY010009210.1:0-25631 GCA_030686995.1 Artemisia argyi
GATACATTACCTGGGGGACCGGTATTCGAGAAGATACTTATACAAAAAGTGGCTACTAAGCAGATAGCTTGTGGGAACTTTGAGATACCAGTCAGCATAGGGAATTTGCAACATCAGGATGCTTTCGCCAATCAAGGATCGGAAGTAAATCTTATGCCCCTAACTATTTACACCCAACTAACCTCAGAAATTCCAGCCACCACCCGTGTTAGGCTATCCTTCGCTGGTCACTCTTATGTATACCCTTTGGAAATTGCAGAGGATGTGTTGGTCAATGTTGCAGGATTCATGTATCCCGTTGATTTCATGATCATCGACGATAAAGGAGGTGGATGCATGCCAATAATCCTTGGAGCACCATTCCTCACCACCGCGAGAGCTGTCATTAGGTATGAAAAAAGGGAAATTGAACTTAAGTCAGGAAAAATCAAGATTAGCTTTCCTATGACCCCACGATTTATACAAGAAAGCTTGATGAAAAGAAAGCTCAAAAACAACATTGACACATCGCCTAATATTGTTCAAGAAAAAATCCGTGCATGGGAAACAAGAATCAAAAGCTACAAAGAAACTAAGCCTGAGAGAGGCAAAAGCTGCAACAAAGTTCATGTCAAGTTTGAATGTAGTCAACCAACAGAGAATCATGTACCATTTGTAGAAGGAGACTTGGTACTCTTAAGGCATTCAGAGATAAAACTACCTTCCGACAAGCCTAGTCTCTGGTGGTATGGACCATTCACAATTAAAAGCATACGCCAAGATGGGATAGCTACCTTGAGCAGTAAAGGAGGAGAGGAGGTGACTGCGAGTGTCGATCAATTGAAATACCACCACCATGATAGTGAGGATCATAATTAAATGGGATACGTCATCTCGAGAGATGAGGTCACGTAATAGCCCATGACCTTTGTTAGCCTCGTTTTTTTATAAAGATAACGTCACACAAGTGAATTGGACTAGATTAGAAACTACAAGGACTACTATTGTCAAGAAGGCAAACATGTAGTGTTAGGAGCCTATAAATACCCCTCATGACTCTCCATGAGGGGTGTGGGAAAGTGTGTGTGGAAACTTCATATTGTCATTTTAATATAAACTCTTTTCTCCACCTTTCTTTCTCTACTTTCTCTCTCCAGAACCATGATGTATTTTGATCAACCTCGACCTCTGGAACGTGTTTCTTGATCATAACAAGTGCTATCAGAGCTAACCGGGGGCGAATCGTGATGTTTTTGGGTGATTTGTCTCGGAAATGTTATGATTTTATCAAGTTAGACTTGAGTTTATCGAGTTAGGATCGATTTTTTATCGAGTTAGCATGCATTTTATCGAGTTAGGGTCCTGAGAATCTAGGGTTATCGAGTTTGGTGTGGTTTTATCGAGTTTGGTGTACTTTTATCGAGTTTGCCATATTCTTTATCGAGTTATGTGCCAAATCTCTAGTTTTATTGAGTTTCCAGCATGATTTATCGAGTAAGGGTCGCAGCTCGCAGGTGTTACCGAGTTAGGATTTTACAGCATTTATCGAGTTACTTGCTATCGCAGCTATCAGGATTTACCGAGTATTGACCAAATCTCAGGATTATCGAGTATTGAACCTTTTTATCGAGTTAGGGTAACTGTTTCGAGTTAGTCCACCATTTTATCGAGTTAGCTTGATTCTCTATCGAGTTAGCTCATATTTGGCGAGTTAGCCATAATACCTTATCGTATATCGAGTAAGGACTTCACTTGGGACTTACCTAAACGAAACTCTGCCAAAATTGCTCTAGGTTACCGAGTTAGGAAGATGTTATCGAGTTAGCAAAAATAAATAAAAATAAATTAATAAATAAAAATAAAAAAAAGAGTTTTTTGGCGGGAAAATTTGAGTTAAATTTATTTTTGAGAGGAGACTAAACGTTCAATTTTTACCCGAAATTCAATGTTTAGTATAACGTTGAAAATTTTGGCCCGAAATTCAAATTTTTAGGCCAAAATTCAAATCTTTTTGGTGAATTTTGGCGTAAAAATTTTCAAAACTCAAATTTTTCTGGTAGCCTTAGAATTGCATTTCATAGTAATTTCCAAATTATGGGCGTGAAAAATTTCCAATTCTATTTTTGGAGGGAAAATCCGAAATCACTACGAATCAACGAGATAGAATTTCATGCTACACCAAAAACACACCACGAATTGCTTAAACGATCCTGATCAAGATTCACAATCAAATGACAACAGCTAGTATCAGATTTTTGTGACTACGGAGTTTTTGTACGATATTGCTTATCTGGGTTTAAAGTTCATTTCAAGGGCATGTGTACTTATTTATCTCAAAGTCTAGGGGTGGATAGATGCATGACTTTTGGAGATACTTGTTTGGGTAAACACTGGTAGAGATAGTGATTAAGACTTGGATTATCTAGTTATACCCGATGTAAGGAGTTACATTATACTACTCACGGGTTATAGCTATCACTTTAAGGAGTTACATTGTAGTACTCAGTGTCACATGAAGTTGTGGAGATTCCAAGAGGTGGATATTTCATATACTATTTGTTGGTTTGGGTAAATGGCACTACCTATGCTTAAAGGAGTTACATTGTAGTGCTCAGTATAGGTTCTTAGTCACACCTTCGTACAAGATTAAGTCACATATCTATGAGTCGTTTACTTCATTCCCAGATTGATTATATTGGGTTCTCTCCATACAGTGGTCATTTACTAGCTGGTTGGAATTTAAAGAGGTTGCTTATAGGTTGAAGAGAAGAGAGGAGATTGTAGAAAAGAGAGTCATATCTTAGCGACATATACTCACAGAATGTGCTTCAAAAAGCTGTTATGGCTTCTAAATTGCATTAGAAGTGTAAAGTACAGGTAATTGTATGGCATGTACACAAGATTATGATGATTCTGATGACTCGCAACCATCAGGAGGGAGAAGAACATGCCAAAAGAAGTAGTGTTTCATCTTCAGTACGTTGGTTGATTGAGGGAACTGTGCTTAATACCAGAGAAGTACCATGAGGTAACAAGTATGTGTTCATAAAAGCTTATTACCAACCTTCTATGCAATGTTATGTGAGTTATGTTGTTATGCTGCTACCCGAATGACAACCATGTTCCTACACTTTTGAATCTACTTTATCCGCTACGAGATTAAAGAAGAGTTGTCGGTTCAGGAGGGAGCAGGAAAAAGAATAAAGGCTCACTAGTTGAAGTTCAGAGCTACAAAGACCTTTGCCGTCAGTGTCAAAGATCATAAGCCGAGTTCGTCGGAAGAGAGAACTTCAAGTCTGCTTCAGTATCTAGACTACAGAGACTCTATGCTTCAACAACGTGAACATAGTTTACTATTGTTGTAATGTAATGTACACTGTTTATGTATTTATAGGTCTCATGTAACCATTCACGTGTGATGATATCTTGGAGGGAGATTGTTAGCCTCGCTTTTTTATAAAGATAATGTCACACAAGTTAATTGGACTAGATTAGAAACTACAAGGACTACTATTGTCAAGAAGGCAAACATGTAGTGTTAGGAGCCTATAAATACCCCTCATGACTCTCCATGAGGGGTGTGGGAAAGTGTGTGTGTAAACTTCATATTGTCATTTTAATATAAACCCTTTTCTCCACCTTTCTCTCTCTACTTTCTCTCAATAGAACCATGATGTATTTTGATCAACCTCGACCTCCGGAACGTGTTTCTCGATCATAACAACCTTGAGTCTAGCTACAAGACTCGTAAAATAAAGAAAAGCGCTTCTTGGGAGGCAAACCATGTTTTGTGTGATTTTTATTTGTTTGATTGTTATTTGCTTCCATATGCATGTTTTATTTTTATTGTTGGTAGATCATGTTTCAAACTACATTGTGAAAATGCTTTATTTTGTTGTTTCCTTCGTCTTAACTTCATATAAAGGTATTTTGCAAAAGCTAAGTGTAAGGGAAAACCCCAAATTTGTTTTTAAGAATGAAATTGATCTTGACTCGCCACAATATTAAATGAACATGTTTATTAGTATTTGTTAGAGTCAAATTCTTGTATCGAGTCTTAATGATGTTTTGCGGGATTTTCCAGGAAGTAGAACATAAGTTTTTCCAGAAATTTTTCAGAAATTTAACGTAAAGATTTCTGCAGGTCACTTCTGAAGGCGTCATGAATTAATTCCTGACGGCGTCATGTGTAAAATTCTGGAAATTTTGCGAGTTTTGTTTTCTAACGGAATCTTAAAGTTTTTGTTGATTCTTTAGTTTTATAAACTCCAAAAAATCTGCAAACATTCATTCCACAAGCATTATATCTTAATATGTTTTCTAGGACTTGCTAGTATATGTAGATTGCCGCCGATTTTATGCGAGGTTGCCTTGTTTGTTTTCTCAGGTTTAACAGGTTATGTATGACAAGAAGATGATTTATTTTTCTGGAAGGGAAGCTTTGAATGTTCATTTTCTTGGAGGAAGATCTAACCTTGTTACCACACTATCCACACCGAACGAATCAGGGGAGTATTTGCTTTCATTCTTTTACCCATTTTACTTTTACATTCTTTAATTGAACATTGGGGACAACGCTCATCCTAAGTGTAAGGGGAGGGTAAACGATGATACCTTATAGGATACAATTGCACTTGAGTTTGTTTGTTTGATGGTAGGTGTGTAATAAAACTAAGAGAAATACTTGTTAGTGTAATTTTAGCGCCAAATTCAAAATTTTTTTACAACATTTAGGAGTGAAACTTTAGCCTTAGCAAGCGTCTCATGGATAGGAGTTGTATGACTAGCACAAAACCGTACTATTCAGAAAAATTTTCCACCCAAATATGTGAGGTTCGCCTTTAGATTTGATAGGAAAAGCATTCATTATTAGTGCTTATGAGTGTACCGGTAGCATTTAGATTCTAGAACTTGCGTTAGTGATGCATCCCGAGACCGCTAGTGAGACTACATTCGTGTGGTAAGATTTACTACATGATAAGAGGCATTAGGATCACCCTTGTGTTTAAACCCGTATCATAATTACTTGACCATTTAAGTCATATTACTTGGCTAGTAAAGTCACTTAATTTTTTCCACATCTTAGCGTTGTACTCATTTTTAGTACACGAAACCCCTAGTACACCCCTCTGAGCCTATCTTTTCATTTATAACTTTAAGCATCTTACTTAAAGGAAGAATTTATTGCAACCCACCCAAATGTTCAACCAAATCGCCTTAGCCTTCCTTGTATGCACTCGTCTTTAGTGCATTATTGTTATTTGTTTAAACCCTTAGTTAATTATCTAATTGATTACATGGTTGCTAAGTCGAGTCATATCTTGTACATATTGTTTTGGGACGATTGGGACTCATGGGTAAAGTACTTGTGTTATGGAGTAATGGGGAAGAACATCATATATTACCCCCATATGTGTGTTAATCTTAAAAAGTACTCCAAGTGTTATGATTATCTGGATTCGAGTCATAAGAATAGTTTATTGTAAAGTATGTAAAAATTCAAGTGCAAGGGGAATATACATTCTCTATGATGTATTATTTTGGATGGTAGGGTAAAAGTGTATGCAAAAAAAATAAATAAATAAATAAAAAATAAAAAAAAATGAAAAAATAAAGAAAAAGAAAAAAAAATAGAAAAAAAAAGAGAAAAACATACGGACTACCATCCCGTTTCATTCTATGTTTGTTTTAAGTTTTTGTTATTTTTGATTTATTAGCTTAAGGCGAGTCTAGTCTTGGCTTAGCAACGCCATATTGTACATGTAATTAACCAAGATGATTAACTCGCCACCAGTAAATATTGCCTTTATCCAACAAAACCGTGTTTTCCATATCCCTACACCTAACATTATAACCCTTTAAAAGACCTCTTAGATAGTTTATCCTAGGTGCTTACGCCAAGTGGTGGAGGTTTGATCCTTTCCCAAGCCTATGGTAATCTATTTTGCTATGACAGGTAGTGAGAGATGTTTTCCATTTCCTTATTGTGATATATACTTTATTACACCCGAGAGATGTGAGTATCTAAACACTATTTGTAAGGTGCTAGTGTATGACCTCCGTGCTTGTCTTTGGTTTTTAGTGGAACGATTATTTGTTGTAATTACATTTATATTAGTGTTAAATGACCCCTAACTTGAATTTTGATTAGAATAAAAGCGCATTTGCTTGAGGACAAGAAAATCTCAAGTGTAAGGGTATTTGATGAGGCGAAAAATGAACCACTTTTAAGGGGTCATTTAAGCCCGGATTCGTGATTATTTGATCAAATATTGCCCTAAATCGTTCCTTTTGTCATTTTAGGTACTTTTGGAGAGAAATATGGAAAAGGAAGCATTTTGGACGTTTTTGGAGCATAAAAGTGAAGAAAACGGCAAAGTCTCAATTTTCCTTGCTGGGAACAGTACCTGACGGCGTCAAGAGTCTCCAAGTGACGGCGTCAAGAGCTACAAAAGAGGTGGAAGTGGAAGATACACGTGACGGTCTAGAGTGTTTTCAAGCATAGGAGATGACGGCGTCACCTAGGCCGTCATGGTCCATTTGTTAGTGACGGCCCAAAAGAAATTTACACATGACAGCGTCACAATTGGATCTAGGAAATACAATTTCATTATAGGCAGCGAGTTGACAGCATCACAAATTCCTTCTTGACGTCGTCACCCTGTAAAATCTATATATAGTTTTCCAAATTTCATTCATTAGTGTGCAACTTTGAGGGAAAAACCCTAGGTCGAATTTTCCAGCTTTTTCAAGGGTTTCAACCCTTTGAATCTTTCATGTTCTATTAAAGATAAGTACTCTTTCAATTCATTCAATATGTCTATGTGTTGTTTGAATATATCTTACGCTTGTCTTCAATTTAACATGCTCGGATAGATTTCTTTTGTGTTTGCTTAGATGTAGTGAAACCTAAATGTTAATTATGGGTTGATTGTTTGTTTATAGTTGTTACAGATGATTATATTCAATGTTAAGCTTAAGAAAACTGGCAGACTTCCATTGGTAACTTGCTTGAACGTCTTAAGAAACATGATCGGAGGTGTACTACGATTTTTGGTTGTATTTAATGAGTATGAGAATTCTAATGATCCCATGTTAGGAGCTTCTAATGGCTCAACATAGGAGAGAAGTAGGATCCTATAGAGTTAGGGAATATTGTACACGGCCCTACTACTAGTATTAAGGAATATGACCCGTCATCCATGCAATTGTAACAAGCTATCAACCTGTAAAAGATATCTAGGGAGTAATAAAACCTAAGTAAACACAACTTTCCCCATCATTGTTTACACCACTAGCATAATTAGCTTTATTTTCATTTCTGTTAATTTATTTTGATTGCATCTTTAGATAAATTGGGTTAGTTGGCTAGCAACTAATTCCGCCCACTCTTTCAAAACCCGAGATTTTAATTGCTTTTATAAAAATATAAAAATACAAAAAGAAACATCCCTCACCTCTAGACCTAGTTTTTAGGCTTTCTAATCCTAGCGACACTATTCTTGAGTTGAACGATCAATCCACCAGTACTTGTCACTATACTATACTACAACGATCAGGTACACTGCCTGGTGGGGGTTGTAAGCTTCTCGAGATCCCTCGAGAGGTAAAGCCTGGTGCGATTCCCACATATCATGTATATGTGGCACTGTAGACCAAATAATGTAGATTGGTGCATGGTTAGTTGTTATTTCTTGACTATTCTCCTTCAAGGTTCTATGCCACTATTTTATGCGACTAAAGAAGTGTATGACTGTGCATGGAGTGATGTTGAGCGGGTATGTAATTGAATCGAACCATAAACCTTTTAAATAAGTAGATATTGGTTGTATTCATGTTTCTGTATTAACATTTCAGGTTTTCATCCCTATTAATGAACCTTTCACCCATTGGTCTCTTGCCGTCTTTTACATACAAACTGGGGAGGTGGTTTTTTATGACAGTGGTGAAACATATGAAGTAGAATATCGTGAGTCGTATTTCAAGATGAGGAGGTGTCTAAGGGAAAAGATTCCTTTTATCCTTAAGGAGACAGGTGTGTTTGATAAGAAAGGAATCGACCCCGCTAGCTGCCGTATCAATTTTTTCCACGTAACTAACATCCCGAAGCAGGGTGGGGTTTTTGGTGACTGCGGCATCTTTCTATGCATTTTTCTATACAGGTTAGCAATACTTTCATTACCGTGTAGCTACTTTGTCGTTACGTATTGTATTTACGTATTGTATTTTTATTTACAGGTTGGCTTATGGGATCCCTCTGCTTATGGATGACCCAATTCAAACAGCACTGGCATACAGAGAGGCGTTGATTCGTTTCTATTTCCAGCACAAGATATGCTGCCCTTGAATGTTTGAAGTTAGTTTGGAATGATTACATGTGATACCTATCTAAGTTGTAATGTTAAGACATTGTCACTTGTTGTTTAAGTTTATGAAGTATGTGCTTTAGTAATGATGGTATTTTAATGGGTATGTGATGGTATGTAATGTAACCATGACTAAAGATTGGTTTTACACCAATCATTTTGGTACTTAATGTATGATATGGTTACATTCCTGGTTATTATGTTTGTTAGCTATAAACTTGAAAATGAAAACATTGTATTATAAAACCTGAACATGCTTGTTGTACAAGATTGGATACGTAACATGGTTGATGTACAACACCATTAACTTACTAACACTTCTTTTAACTTACTAACACATTTGTTAACCTTAAGGGTCTGCCAAGTTAACCGGGTTGTAGCCAAATGGCATTGATTGTTCTGAACTTTGTGAGCTAACACGTCTATTTTGAGGCCTTCCATTTTGAGTTTGTGAGCTTCCACTACTTCTTTGCGTTGCTCCGGTTGATGACATGCCACCCCTCTTCTGTACGTTATGACAATTTGTTATATTTGGATACTTAATGGTCGTTTTGCAATATATTACTATAATAAATAAATAAAATTAACCTTTTGTTTCATCAATGGTTGTTTGCACGTCGCTCGGTTATGTCCAACTACACCGCACCTACCACATGATATTTGTCTTGGCTCCTCTCATATAGATCTTATTATGTCTTTGTTCTTAGGTCTTCCGGCTGGTCTCCTATCCATAAGTGATGGTTCTACTACCTGAATGTTGTTTGGTGTTTCCCAGCTAGATACATCACCGAGAGGAAATATCAAAGGTTCGTAGGTAGACTTTAGAGTTGTTTTCTTAAACCAGTCTCTTGCCAACTGACTAGAATCACTTAAGCCAAGAACCCTACACACAGCTATAGCATGACCACATGGCAAACCTGAAAGTTTCCATTTCCGACAAGTGCAAGTACCTTCAGTTAGCCGAACTACGTGCGTCCTTAAATTATCACAAACTTGATATATTTCTCCATGCTCAATTCCATTCACAATCCAGTTTGCACTCTTCAACATCCGGTCCTGTACTTTTGCCGTAGCCCAATCACTGAGTTCCCCATCAACAGCATCTCTCGTAAAAAAAAATAAACAAACATAGTAATAATAAAATTAAATAAAAAAATTAATGTATATTATATAAATCTCATTAACCAAAAAATGTATGTAAGAACAATAAATTAACTTTTAAAATTAGAAAATCATTTGCGAACCTGCATATTCCTGACGTCGTTCAAAATACCAATTTTGTATAAGCGTTCTATACCACTCCATTAGCATCGTAATTGGAACTTTTCGAATGAGTCTGGTGAGTGCATTTATTGACTCAGCGCTATTCGTTGCCATGTAATTATATCTCTTTCCAGGACAATATGCCCTGGACCAGTTACTAACACCAGCTTCTATTAGTTCGTTGTAGGCTTCAGCCCTAAAAGCGGCTAGGTTATTCAACTCTCTGTGAAACTCGTGGGTCGTGTAAATTTTACATAACTTCCAATACAGCTTCCTCACCTTTTTCACCTTTTAATTTGCAATTCATCATCAAATGCCTACAACAACCATGAAATGTGTTTGGGAATACAGTACGACATGCTTGTTGTATAAAGAATAAGAATTTTTTTTAGAATTTGGTTGTTACCCATATCAGTTATTCGAATCGGATTCCGACGCCGACACTGACTGACGACGTTTATTATTGTATTAATTGCCATGCATGAAAGAAAACTAATGGCAAATTAGCAAAGTCGCAATGTAGCACAGTCGCAAGGTAGCACAGTCGCACAGTTGATAACCACCTACCACATCTACATTACTGTTTACCTTTATTGCCATATAAATATTAATATTTACTTCACCAACCAATTAAAAAACATATACACAAAAAAATTTCATGGTTCATTATGGATAATGCGTGCCACTATTGTGGAGCTGCGACAACGATTACCACATCATGGATAGATCATAATCCGGGTCGTCGATTCCTCCTATGTCCTAACTGTGTTTTTAGCCGTTGGTACGACCCGCCCATGTGCCTATCTTTGGTGGTTATCATTCCAGGATTATTGAGAAGGATCAATAATCTTCGGGAAACATCTAACCAAAATGCTAGCAATGCACACAGAATGAAAGTGCTATTGTATTTTTCTTGGTTCTTTTTTATGATGTATGTTGTGTTTAATAAGCTATTTGTGTCTCATGATGTTTTGTTTTTTAGTTTTTGTATTCAAGTTATGGACTACCAATCTTGAATTGATAGTGTTTGCTTCTTAGCCTTTATTGTTCTAATGTAGTAATGTTGACTTTGTACTTATCTAATAGATTAGTAAACTTCAGTTTTTATTGTTTGCTTCAAGTTTTTAGAGTTATTTAAATATCTATGCATGTTTAAAATACTGGGGTAAACAAATAAAATAAACGCCAACATATATACATGAAATGAACATAAGAAATAGTTGGTGAACATAGAATCCATGAATTTAACATACGAAATAGTTTATAAACATAAAACCGTAGTACATACACCCATAGTTTCATAGTCAATAAAATAAACATAAAACCGTAGTACATACACCCATAGTTTCATAGTCAATAAAATAAAATGTTGGAATGCCGAACAGATTGTTTTTTGTAAAACATGATGAACATTCACCATCTACCTGAGATTAGGATTAGGCACAATCATCTTGTACTTCTAATAGAAAGCTGTCAGTTGCTCTCGATATGCTAAAGCTACCTCGACGGGATCACTTACAGCCAACGATAATTGATGTGTTAACCGGTATAAAAAAATGCAAACCCACACCCCACAATCACCATAAGTAGGACCTTGTACCGGAAAATTCTTCGCATACCTGAAGGTTATACAATACTTTGATCGGTCGATGTTCTTCCTCTCTATGACTTCACTTTCTTCTAGGTACAATGGAAGATGCTCAGCAACCACATTCATCCAATTCTCCCACCACGGGCTTGCATCTTCATTAGCATTTTCGGGAGGACCCAGACTGTCGTATATGGTTATCACACCAGAACTTATATCAAACTCTGCTAAACACCAATGAACTTCTGTTTCGTTGACCGGGAAATAAACCTACAATATGATATAAAAAATATTAGAAATTTAAGGCATTTTACAACAATATAAAAATTTAAGACAATTATTTATGATAAATTCAATTCTTTTGTCAATAAGCTTTATGAAATATATACAAACGGTACTGGGTGTAACCTTATTACATGCAATCTGAAATGGTTTCTAAACAATCATCAGTCACTATTACAATTTAGTCTAACATATAGCATATACATACAACTTAAGCAAAATTCAGGGTATGACACTTTCTAATTAATGAATTAAATAACAACGCACCATATGCATATATCATCATAAACCAATTAATGAATATGAAATGTTACCTTCTTGACAGATTGTGAAAACCAAGGTACAATATAAGTAACCCCGTCAGTATAATACAGTGGCATTTTACGATTGAGGATCATGGTGTTGAAAAATGGGCTAACGGCTACCCAATCGGCATTGTCCGGTCTAAAGTGCATGATATACAAGACCCATAGTTCTATGTGCTGCAACATAAAAAATTTCATAAAATAATTTACAATAGTTGTACATATTTCAAAAAAATTTTAAAAAAAATCAATGGAAACCGAATCAGAAAGCCAACCTCTTCTATTTCCGTCTTTGCACAAAAAGGCTGACCAAAAGCGCCAATCCACCACAATCTCTGACCAAGGAAAACTATAGTAAAGGTCCTTCTGTGTACGCAACACCAAGTTAATTTCTCTAACTTCGTTAACTCTGTTTGCTGGGGAACCTTTAGGACGGGTGAGATCCTGAAATGTTTTGGATAGAAACACAAACAAATTGGTTTCCAACAATTATGGAATAAAAAAATATAATCTTTGGTTAAATTACAATGTGTGTACCTCGTTCCATGGTTGTAGCTGGATCTCCTTTCCGTCAGCGCCAAGCAACGTCTTTAATGTTTTTTTATGAAACTTTTGCTTACGCTTTCTGCGGACCCAAGGTGTAGTTGGTGGTTGGTCGGTAAAAGGATCTTGTAGGTACACACTCTTCTTCCTTTCACGAACAAATGGAACCTTTACAGTTTTAACCTTTTCTATGTTTTGAGCATCGTTAACGTTATGACCATCGTGTGTCTCATCATGAACATTTAAAATTTCCCCATCATTATCCCGTTCCATATCAGCTACCCCTTCATTGAACTGATTACTTTCCTGAAAAGTAAGTTTAAGAAATGTCAAGTAAACATAAAATTGTATATAATCAAGACAATGAATAACACCGTCTTTATTGTATCTAATCAAGCCTATGAAGTAACGTATAATTACCTGAGGAGGGGTGAAGCTAATCAAATCCATCAAAGTCGCTACTCCTACCAAGCCTTCACTAGGCGATGGACATATGTCTCGAACTTCTTCATTGACATGCATCGTTTCTTCAGCCATATTATCCTTAACAAGAAAACAAAAATCATTAAAAAAATAATACATAACCTTACAATATCGTAATCAAAGAAATTAAAAAGGGATCATAATTATAAGTAAAAACAATTAAGTTAGAGACTCACCTGTGAAGCATGAACACCAACATCATGGTCAGTAGCAATAGTTGTTACAAACTTATCAACGCAAACCCTCTTGGTTATCACACCGTTATCCCAATCAAATGGGTCGGTCACACATTTGTTCAATCCATTCGTATCGGTTCCCAAGACTCTCCCCGCATTATATTCATCCACCAAACCATGCTTCTCTTTGATAACACCCTCATAAGCAGCTTTAAAAGTATTGCTAACACTAACATAAACATCAACCAAGTTACGGTTTTTGACAGAATCTGATAAATCCAGGAAAACGTCAGAACTTTTCTTTACCACATTAAGATTCTGTTTGTTTACTACATAATCAACACCAACAGCTACATCAACCAAATTGTTATTAGCAGTTTCACAACCCTTAACACCATTACTAGCAATCACCGAATTTTCACCACAAGTTAAAGCTTCACCAATCTTAATACCTATGCTTTCAGCTTTTTCTTTAATTGTGGGAACGATTTGAGGTTTCAGTAGTTGTTCTATAGCAGTTAAATGAGTACTAATAGTTTTGTAGTTTGTCAATTCACGTTCCATATCAGCCAACTTCTTTACAAGTTCTAATTTGCTCAGCCCATTCAACCCTTCATCAACAACCTCCTCATTCACCTCTTCTTCATTCTCATTTTCCTCCTCAACGGGGGCACACACCTCAGGTTTAACATGTTTCATAACTTCCTGTTTAACATTTTGGCTAACAAATCTACGACAAATCCTTGGCGCAAATTTTCTACGTGCCAGCGGTTTCGGAGTTTTGATGTCTGATGTCTCCAGTTGTTGGAAAAACTCAATACTGGATCGCCACCAAAGTGATTGGTTTTCGGTAGGTGTCGGCATGATATTTTTGAGAGGTGGTGTCGAATAAAAAAGAGTGTCGTAGTCAGATTTGTTAAACTTTGTACCATCAGCCCAAGCCACACAACGGGGGATAACATTATCTTCTTTTTTCCAACATAACCTTGACTTAGGAAAGCTTTCCAATACAAAAATCTGCAAATATACCAACAACGCAGTTAAAATTTCTGAAATCGAATTAATATGAGCTAGTAGTACCTACTGAAACAAGTTCCAACCAATTTTACCAACATAAACCAACAAGAACACAGTTAACAGCCTAAAACCAAACACTCCCTTAAACCAATGAAATCATGCATTTCAAACAATCTAACTGATTCAAGCCATAATTTTAATTTTCAGTAGCATATAATGATGAAATAGATTTATTTAAGCTGAAAAATACAACCATTAACCACTTTAACCTATAAAATACCATAGTGCAATTTTGTGCCAGTTTACATGAAAATGTGTTCAAATGGTATCATAACTTTGAAACATGAACTAAAACCTATATAATAAGTTATAATAAGCCACAACAAGCACAAACAAACAACAAAATACAACTAACACTATCAATTACCAATTATGCCAATTATTACACTAAGAACTTAAAACTTGGAAACAACACTATCAAACCTTTACCATTAACTAAGCTAGGGCTTCTTTAACTGATGCTTATCAAAGATAAGCTAGGTAATAGTCAAACTTGCAAATCCATTTCTGGAAACTTCCATTAGCTTCCCGTCTCATATGCATAGGTACTGATTTCTGAGCTTTTCAACTGATTAAGTACAAATGATGATTTCTAAAGTTATATTTTGATAGCATAAACCTAAATAAACTTTTAAACAGCTTATACAAGCTTTTGAGTACTACTTTACCCTATTTTTCTATTTTTCAAATATTTTTCTTATATTTTTTTTGAGTTTTTATAACTAAACTAGGTTTGAATAAATTCTGAGTTTCTTAAACCTTACACATTCCTATTATAAGCTTAAAGGACCAACGAAAGGTAACTTTTAACAATTTTAGGCTAAAATGATATTTTTAATGAAAATGGCAAAACTGAATGTGAACTAATAAGACTTGAAATATATATTGAAGAAGGTTGCTATTACAGTATAAGAGGTGACTTAATCTGAGTCCTAAAAGCAAACAACAATATTCAACAACCTGTTAAAATCCAAATTTGACAAATTTTAAGCAACAATCTAAACTACTACATCAACGCTACTGAACTCAACCTATTAAGCAATAAGAATCAACCTCAATACACAGATACATAACTATTTAACTATATTATGCAAAATTTAGATACAAATTAACGGATATAAACATTTGCATGCCAATTAAATACTATATATACTAACCTTCAAAGCAAAAACAAATACGTACAACGAATATGTAGCGGTGTATGAAGAACCCATCTAGACGAATTCTTTCAAATGCGTCTTTCTCTTTGAAACAACATTTTAAACCCTGTCGCGAAATTCCCTCCACATATATTCCCCCCCCCCCAGGGAAAAGCATCCCACGCATAAAAATCATCAACTAGGCAAAGTATCTCGTTTGACATTACATGCCTAAGCTTTTGACCCATCAATACGTAAATTAGTTCTAAAAGCAGACAAAGACGCACGGCATCCTCATTCGACATTTTATTAAACTTTCACTTTGGAGAACACTTATAAGATCAAAACCCTTTATTCTTTCCTTACCCGGAAAAACACGCTCACAGAAACCAGACACTGATTCCTCCAAATGTTTTAAATAGATTTTGCCAAATCTTAAACCAGTCATTAAACAAAACTCTCTCCTACCAAACTCTAGAGTATGTTTATCTATCTCAAAAAACATGGGAGTTTCGTAACTAGGGTTATCAATATGCTTTTGATGTTGAAGCATAAAACTGAGGACATGATTATCATGCTCTTCTGATCTTAAATCCAACCATGGGCACAACACAGTGTTTCTAAACATCGCATATCGATCCTCATTGTAAGCCAATTTACCCTTAATGGTTGAAATTAAGTACAGCCTACATCGAATTGTTACTTTCGCATTATAAACCTACATCAAAAAGGGAAAAAAATTCAAAAAATAAAAATAACAAAATTAAAATGAATTTTAAACACAAAAACATAAAAATAAGTATCATAGGTTTTGTTTAAACATACGCTTTGACGTCTCCACGTCTCCTGTTCTTAATGATTAACCTAAATCAAATAAATTGACAAAATGATAGTCAAATCAAACCACATAATCCTACCAAAGAATGGGTAACAATCATAAAATTTAAACTTACGGTTTGACGTCTCTTTTTCTCCATGAAATGTTTGGTGTGCTTTGTGAAGATCGGCTCGCGACTTGTGTTGAGTTAAACCACAATGTGTTCTTGATGATTAACCTAAATGAGCCAAATGCACAAAATTATATTCAAATTAAACAGCCAAATCGTAACAAAAAATGGGTAAGATTCATAAAATGTAAACTTACGGTTGATATACATGATGATTTGTGAAGATCAAGCCTTGAAACGCTTCAGTGTGTAATGTGTATGTAATGTGTGTGTAATTTTTAGATCTACAATTTGGAATAGTAAGGAATAGTGGTGGCGCGAGAAACGAGAACGTCACAAATTAAAAAATCAAATAATTAAAAAAAAATATTATTATATTAACTTGTTCCTTCCCCATGCAAATCTAAGAAATATTTTGTGCCGTCAGTCGCACACTAAGTTCAAGTAGCACAACCGCCAATCGCACACTAGTTCGGATAAAAAAAATGGTAGTGGGGTCACCTCATGATTGGTAAATAGTTGAAATGAAATATGTGTTGTGCCACGTGTTACAAATGTATGGAGTAGCATAGTCGCACAGGTAGCACATGACCAAAATTGGAAGTTGGATAATTTTTGACTCAGTTATGGTTGTAAATCCGATTTTAGGCACTATTTTGGAATTATTTTACAGTAACATATGCTAACAAATTTACTAATTAAACTGAATAACAAAGTTAATACACTTGATCTAATAATAGAAAAGAAAAATAAATGTGATGCTCAAAGAATAACATAAATGATTTATTAAGGTTCATATAAAACACGTAACTTATATACGTGTATCATCCATAGTTCTTAGTAAATTTTTTACCTCTTTATATATACATGATTCTCGAATGAGTATAGCCAATTGGTCGAGGAAATTTTGTTATTCGAGCTAGAGTCAAGATCATATATTATTTAATGAGCTCAAGTAAATTATGAATTATTTGAGTCGTTAACAAAAATCAGTTATGTGTATGTGTATTTATGTATCATCATGTGTCTCTTGTAAATGTATGTGTGCATCATATGTAAGAATGTATGTACATATTGTCAGTATAAATGCTCATATGAGAGATATTGTATATGTATGCATAAACACATTTTTATTCACATGTAATGGATTATAATCAATAAACCTTTATCATAAATATAGCAACTAGTTGACATGAGTTAAACGAGTTAAGAGTTAGTTCATAACTAAACTCAGAATAAGAGTTTCTACAAGAATATTACCAACAACAATCTCTGTGTATCATCATCAGATCTATTGGAAATGATAACATTATTTATATTCTATCGTCTAAGAACCACAGACCAATTGTTTCTAGCAACCTCACAATTAGTTTATTCATATGTATATATCAAATACGTGTCTTTATATGTAAATGTTAATAGCACTAATGTATTTCATATGTGTGTGTCCATATATATTTAGCTTTCATACATACGTGTCCTATGTGTCTATACATATTTGAGTTCCATATGTAAGTCTCACATGTAATAAAACATTTCTAAATTTCATCGTATGTGTCTTGTATGTGTGTAAGCGTGAAAATCATAAAAGAAAATCGTTTATATACAATATACATGTTGTATTTCTAGTCACAAAAACCTCGATATAACTTTCAACTTCAATTGAGCCATACGAGCGGGATTCGTTGAAATCATCTAATGATTCATAATTCTTATTTGGTTGTGTTTTGATTGGATTTAATTAATTCATTTAAATATTTGATAAAAGATTATTAAACATATTAGTTACTTCTTTATAAGACACATTTAACTTATTCAATTATATTAAGAATCTAAGTAATACTTTTAAGCTTGAATGAAAAAAGAAAAGAAGAAGAAAAAAATCACATCCCACATTGATGAGTAAAACACAAATAGATAATGAGAGTCTATAAAAACAAAAGCCCAAGTTTACTAGTTTATAATTTTATATATAGTTAACTTCATAAATGGTCCCTGTAGTCTGTCGGGTTTTACGGGTTTAGTCCCTAAACTTTTTTTTAACAGATCCAGTTCCTGTGGTTGCGACCCATAACGGTTTTGGTCCCTGAGACTAACTGTCATTAGTTTTTTCCGTTAGCTAACATCTATTTGCAACAAACATTTGCACCGTTAGTCCTTTATACTAACAACTGTTTATACTTAACTCAATTTTTTTTCTTCTAAAAAAATTAGAAAAATATAATAAAAAATAAAAAAATGGTTTTCTTATAATTTTTATTTCTAAATATCTTTAAAATTTATTCACGTTTTGATACAAATTCTTATACACGTTTTCTTACACACATTTTTATACATACATGTTTTATACACACGTTTTAATATAAATGTTTTTATATACGTTTTATACACATGTTTTAATACACATTTTTACACACACTTTTTTTATAAACATTATTATACACACATTTATACACATATTTTTATACACATTTTTTATACACATGTTTTTTATACACATATTTTTATGCACATGCTTTTATACACACATTTATACGCATATTTTTATACACACATTTATACATATTTTTATACACATGTTTATACACAAATTTTTATACTCAAGTATAAAAACATGTATAAAAATGTGCATATAAATGTGTATATAAAAGTGTGTCTATAAAAACGTGTATAAAAACATGTGTATAAAAATGTGTATAAAAATATGTGTATAAATGTGTGTATAAAAACGTGTTTAAAAATATGTGTATATAAACGTGTATATAATGTGTCTATAAAAACATGTATAAAAATATGTGTATAAATATAAGTGTATAAAAAGGGTATATAATGTATGTATAAATGTGTGTATAAAAACGTGTCTATAAAAACATGTATAAAAATGTGTGTATAAAAATGTGTTTCTAAAAACGCGTATAAAATTATGTGTATAAAAATGTGTGTATAAAAACGTGTATATAATGCGTGTATAAATGTGTATATTACAACGTGTGTATAAAAACATGTGTATAAAAACGTGTATAAAAATATGTGTATTAAAACATGTGTATAAAAATATGTGTATAAAAACATATGTATAAAAACGTGTGTATAAAAATGTGTGTAAGAAAATGTGTAAATAAAAACGCGTGTATAAAAAACGTGTATAAATTTTAAAGATATTTGTAAAAATATATTTTTATAAGAAAACCATTTTTTTAATTTTTTTTTTTTTTTAAATAAGTAAATAAATAAACAAAATTTTTGTTAAGTATAAACGGTCGTTAGTATAAAAGACTAACGGTGCAAATGTTTGTTGCAAACGGTCGTTAAAAGACTAACGGTGAAAATGTTAGTATAAAGGCCAAACGGAAAAAGCTAACAACAGTTAGTTTCAGGGACCAAAACTGTTGTGGGTCACAACCACAGGGAATCCGTTAAAAAAACTTTAAGGACTAAACCCTGTAGAACCATAGAGGGGGGTGAATACGGTTTCTTCGGCTTTTAGAACGTTTAAAAACTTTAAGCCACGAAGACAACCAAGTGGTCTAGGTAGGAACAACCACAACTACAATCACAAGTATATAAAGCTAGTAAAGAACACCACGATATATACTGGTTCGGGATGGGGGGTTAATACCATCCGTACGTCCAGTTGCGAATCCACGACACGATACTATTCACTAGTATAATCCTTTCGGTGGACTACAAACCGTTACAATTCACTCCACCGATATTCCCCAATATTGATGCTCATAAAGAAGGAGTTACTCCCACGGTATTCCGCCCTCGGAAACCACCCAAAAGAATCTCGTGATTCGACTTCACCTAAGGGTCACCAAGACAACTACCAAGACTTCCCACTAGAAGTATCAAACCCCAACTAGATCCCCAATGATCTAGGCTTAGTCACCAAGACACAAGACTTCCCTTACAAACAATTGAATGAATGAATAAGTGTTTGTTCAACCAAACCCTAACATAACCTAGAGACTCGATTGTAATAGAAAGGGTATAAGGAAGAAGACCCTCGACACAATCACAAGAGTGGATTAAGTTCTTGTGATTCTTCCCTTGCAAGGAGATGTGTTCTTTCAAAGATGTTAGAGTGAGAATCAAGAACACAAGATTAGAGATAGAGAGATTTGAGAATGTTTAGAGAGAAAGAATGTAGAGATAAAGAGTAATGGCAAGGGGTGAGGAATACAAGAGGCAAGGTATGTATTTATAGGCCAAGAACCTAAACTTGGGAAATTTTACCGAGGCCGGCGCGTCACCCCCGCGTCAACGCGCAGGCAGCGCGCCAGGCTTCTGTAATAATTTCCCAAATTCTAAGTTTTGGGCCTTGTAAATACTTTACCTTGCTAAACCCCCAATTGTACTTCACACAAAACTTTAACATTAATCAATCTAAGGTTTACCAACTCAAATAGCCAATTTGAAAAACGTTTTGTGAAGTGTTTGAAGAGAAAACAAATTACCAAGGGTATAAAGTGTAGATAAGGTAATTTGGAAGGGGTAGACATGATATTCCTCACATGGCATAAGTGAGAGAATATGCCATGGTATATTCCTCAAGGGAAGGGTTAAGATGTAACCAAGGTTGGGTTAAAGGTTTAGAAGTTAACCATGGTTAGATGAGAAAGGTTAAGAAGGGATATTCCAAAGGAATATGCTTTGCTTGGGGGGAAAGGGTGAATCAATGGTTGAGATGGTTTTGGTTTGAAATGGATAGCTTGGATTAAACACATGTGATGGAAAAGAGAGGAGGGTGAGTGAATGGTTGAGATGTGTTGTAAGAGGATGGATTGTTGAGATGAAGAGTGTGTAAGTGTGGGATGTGATGGATTGGAGCCTATGCTTGAGAATTCAAATAATTCACCATGTGTTGAATTTAGAGAGGAGGAAGAGATAAGGTGTGAGTTGTCAATGAGTTGGATATGGTAAGATATGGTGAGTTGGCTAGTGTGTGCAGAGAAGAGATGATTGTGAGAGTAGTGTGTATATTTTGAAATCAAGTGTGTGTACAAAAGGTGTATAAGTGTGTGTATAAGGATTGTATGGGAAGTTGGTAGATTAAGGGAATATTGTATGGGAGTATGTGAAGGGACAAAGATACACATTGTGTAAGAAGTGTAAGAGAATATTGTGGGAATGATTTTGGGAAAGATTGTGGGAGATTTGGTTTTGTTGTCTTTTGTAAAATGAGATTAAGAAGAAGATTGAGAAATAATCTAATTGTCATTAAGAAGAAAATGTTTAGACAATTAGGATTATAAGTTGAGAAAATCATAGGTTACTTATAAGTTCAAGTAACAAAACGTCGAGAATCCATAGATTCATATCTCGTGACTTTTCACGACTCGACGTTCTCAACTAATACCTTTGTTCAAACAAGTTAAGTTCTTTGCCTTGATGTAAAGCATAACCCAAGTGGGAAAGGATGCGTTTACGCAAAGTGTCCTTTGACTTAGTTTGACCAATAAGGGAGTAAACCCGTTACGTAATTAGAGAAGACGTAAGCACGGGATATGAGCATATGGATGCTTTCACATGATGTTACGTGAAGTATATAAGCTCCCTAAGTTTAGAAAAGCCTTGGCTAGAGGCGATAGTTAGAAAACATTAGTTGGCATTTTCCCGTAAATGGGTGCTTTAAAAGTTCGATCTCTCTAATCCCAAAACTCGTTTCGAGTGTTCTCAATTAAGCACATAACATACTCATACATGTATTGAAAGATCCACATTTGTCGGGTAAGGGGAAAGCCGACTTTCAAAATTCATCCCGATATTCACAGACGCCTAGCGCGTTACCCACGCGTTGACGCGTAGGTGGCGCGCCAGCAGCAGACTTGTGATTCAGGAAATTTTGGCTAACGTTTGTTATTTTATGTGTTTCGATGGTTTATTTGTCATCATTAAAACATAAAGAGATCTTGATCATGTTGCCTCAACAAACCCGTAAAATCTGACAAACCACAGGGATCATTTATGAAATTAACTCTTTTATATATAAACTGAAGTGTAGATATTTGATGTTACTGAAGGTTAACATATTGTTAGTTTTAGTATTAAGTTTAACCTATAATACTAATAGTAAATAAAAAATTACAATCAAAATATTTTGAAGGGCTAATTATCTAAAAATGCATTAAACTTGAAACTTTTTACCGTTGTATGCAGCCATGTTTTTTTTCCTAATGTGTGGGTAAACTTTCGAATTTGGTACATCGTGTGTATTTTGTGACAATTCAGCCTAGTAAAATGACCATTTTACCTTTCGAAACTTAGAAAGAGTAAGGGTAAAATGGTCACAAAATAAACATAATGTACTAAATTCGAAAGTTTAGTATAAAAATTAAAAAAAAAATGACTACATACAACGGTAAAAAGTGTCAAATTTGATGCATTTTTAAGTAATTAGTCATATTCTGAAACTACGTATTTAGCTCGTTCGGCTTATTTAGTTCAAGTAGCTTGTTTGGCTTAAATAATTAAACGAGCTTTTGAACGAGCTGAGCTAAGTACTAGTTTTAAACGCTCGGCTCGTAAAATTATTCGAGCTTTACATTTTATTTGAGCTCGACTTGAGCTAAACGAATATGGCAAATATGGCATCTATTCACATGTTTTTTACACGCCTATAAAAAGTACGCACTTTTTTATTATGTTCTTCGCACTTATTAATGTGTACAAATTTATAGGGCTCATCACATTTTCACACATAAAAGAAAAATATTCAAAATATTCACACTTACAACTATGTACAAATATAAATTTGTTCACACTATCAAGTTTAGAGATTAATTTGTCACACCCAAAATCTTCACATATCTTGTATAAAAAATTGAGTGTGACACACTGAACTTCATATTTTTAAGTGTGATCAAAGTTTATGTTTGTACACAATGATAAGTGTAAACTTTTTTTAAACAATTAGAAATATGAAAAATTCACAAATTTTTAAATCTTTTTGCACGCTTATACATAATGTAACAAACTTTTACATACTATTTTTTGAATAATCTATACTACATATAAAGCAAAAATGGTCAAAGTGGAAAAGTGAAAAAGGGAAAAGTCAAAGGAATGTGAAATGTTGAAAAAATTTATTAAAGGAAAGTATGAAATGTAATTAATACTCTTATTAAAACACCTCATTACTTAAAAGTACAATTATTTATACACATTGTACAACCAATTAAAACAATTAATACAAATCACAAACCGGGTTGACCCGGGACGCTTCAAACCCGACGGGTTGAACCGGTTTAATTTGACCCGTTTTCGACCTAACCTAGCAAGCTGACCCGGTTTAAATCGACCAAATTTTCGACCGGAACGGTTCAACCGGTTGAACCACCCGGGTTGAACCGGGTTTTAAAACAGTATGTTTAATTCCCAAATCTTCAAACTTTTATTATTTTTCATTTATAACCAATTAAAACAATTAATACAAATCACAAACCGGGTTGACCCGGGACGCTTCAAACCCGACGGGTTGAACCGGTTTAATTTGACCCATTTTCGACCCAACCTAGCAAGTTGATCCGGTTTAAATCGACTAATTTTTCGACCGGAACGGTTCAACCGGTTGAACCACCCGGGTCGAACCGGGTTTCATAACATTATGTTTAATTCCCAAATCTTCAAACTTTTATTATTTTTCATTTATAACCTATAAATTTTTTTTATCAATAAACTATCTGTCGCTATAAAATCCCGTTGCTATGCACGGGTACTCGTCTAGTGTATAGAAAAGAGTGCGAGAACAAATGACACTTTTGTTGTAGTTGTCAATTTTTTAATTTTATGCTTTTATTCCATGACAACGTCACATGCTATGGCATCTATGGTTCTAAAAGACAATTATAGAAAATCAATCAAACAATGGGCTCGTTTTACACATTATATATAGCTTAGTAGTAGAGTATCTTCTAAGCTGCAGGGTAAGAATGAGATGCGGGTATAGTAGTCAGTGGTAGAACAAGGGATTTTGCGGCATCTACGTCAGTTTACGCATGTCAAAGTTTGCTAGCCACTACATGCAAATATATGGCATTTCAAGAGGTTACAATAATAATCAATAAATCTACTTGCTCATATTCATGAAAAAAAAAAAGAAAAAAAAAAAAAAAAAAAAAAAAGTTCGATCTCAAAAGTAATTATCATGGAGATAAGATCATCTACACTGTATATAAATCATGTTATCTCTTTCTTCTCAATTCCTTTCATATATGATTAACAAGGATTTGGATGCCCACGCGTTGCCGCGTTAACATTGTGTCAAAGCTTAAGGTTTTATGTTAGAGTGGAAAGTTAGATACAATTGCAGCCTAAATACATACATAACTTCAGAGTTTAGAATGATAAATACATAACTTCAGAGTTTAGAATTATCATTCTATTGCAAAGGATTAAGAAATTAGTCTGCCCTCACATAAAATAGATACACACGAGTGGGGATACCCGCGCGTTGCTGCGGGGATGCTTTGTTTAATTTAAACTCGAAATGAAATGATTGTCCAAAATTTTTTTGTTATTCAAAAAAAAAAGCACGGTTTTACTGTTCATTGAACAGTAAGGGTGTGCCTGGTTAGAAGTGGGAAAAGGGAAATGGAATGCAAAGGAATGAGTGATGGTGGGTTATCAATCCATTACCTTCTCAATTTACTTTATGTCCATTACCCATTACCAATTAATCATTATATTATTTAGCTCCAACCAAGCATCTTTATTCATTACCTTTTCTATTCCCCACCCCCTTAACCCCCTCAACCAAGCACCCCTAAGTCCATAGAGTTATCGGTATTTTGTAAAGTTAGTCCTTAGGGAATAAACCTGCAATGGTTCAATAACCTCGGAGACCAAAAAAAATAAAAAATAAAAAATTGCACTGTAGTGCACTGTTTTGCATTGTTCATCGCATCTTTAGTCAACTCATATATTGAAAGGTATACATGGAAGAATGCATTTTTTTAAAGGAATGTCTAACAAATGCCCTAAGGGCATTTGATAAGATTTGTCTTTTTTTTTTTTTTTTTTTTTTTTTTTTTTTTTTTTTTTTTTTTATGTGGACCCCTTTCACTTTTTATCTAAAAAAATATTTTTGTTTGTCCTTTTTTTGTCCTTTAATATTTTTTATGTTGGTCCTTGCATTCTTATCCAATGCTCTTAGGACATTGGTTAGACAATCACTTTTTTTAATGAATAATTATTTCACCTAACACCTTGTTTTCATGTTAGGTACTCATTTTCCTACAAATAACATGCGTAAAATGAAGAACATGCAATATAAAGAATTCTACTGTTATGATATTATAAAAGTCATACACTTGTCGCTTCAATAAATAAATTTTCATAAATAGGAGAATACAGTGCAAAACAGTGCAGGTGTGACTGTGGATTAAAAAGAGTGTGTAACAGTAGATTACAGTGCACCAATTGTTATTACTATTCATTGCAACTGTTACTAATTTGTGTGATTAATTCATTGAGCCAATG
>JARVZY010009211.1:0-25639 GCA_030686995.1 Artemisia argyi
AGTAAAGATAGTTGGTGTAAAGTAGTTGTGAAGATAGGTGTGTAGTAGATTGGTGTGAAGTAGTTGTGAAGATAGGTGTGTAGTAGATTGGTGTGAAGTAGTTGTGAAGAAGGTGTGATTTCGTTGTGACGAAGCTTTGGTGTGTAAGTGGTGTGTATATTGGTGTGTAAGGTTTCTCCGCCATAAGGAGCTTGTTGACATAGTGAAGAAAACTCTCGAGTAGGTGACTCGAGGAGTGGAGTAGGGCAAGGAAGGTGTCCTTGTAGCCGAACCACTATAAATCCTTTGTCTCGCGGTTAGATCTTTCCATATCTTACTTATTATCTTGCTTATATCGTTATTACATTTGTAGACGTAGACGTATATATATAGTTGCTCATATAGTGCTAGTATTGATTTTACTTAAAGATCAAACGAAAGTTTCATTCACAAAACAAAGTTTTTACAATCAAACTAAAAAGGTTACATACATATAATTGATCATTTCGATCAAGTATAGTTTTTATACAAAATATAACTAAGGATTATAAAATATACGATTACGTACTTATCTCTCGTATATAGCTATAATTGTTTATATTATGCATGTGTTGATTTCACATACTTAGCTTACATTATTATTATTGTTCATACTTAGATATACTTGTTCATATTGTTCAAGATTTGAGTTCACATAAGATTGAATCAAAGTTTTAAAAGCAAACAAGGTTTTAAAACAACCCCCCCTTCTAGTTTTCCACAGAAACATCAATTTAGAGGGTGTCAGTACGTACTCTGCCAATCGAATGAAAACCGAAATTTCTCATATGGTTTCATCACTCGTAATCTTCGGCTTACAAGATATAAAAGGTTGATGTGAATTTCTCTGCACTACATCTCCTCTTCTACATGGACATGTAAAAGTTTTATCTGAATCCATCAAAAGCTTTTTCGTTCTAAAATATTGTTCCTTAATCGACTAAACTTCCTCTTCGGCTTCTCGCTTCTTCGCTTGCTTCTCTATAATCCTATCTTTCTCCCTAACCTTATTCTCTTCTTTACGTACTCTATCCCTCCTGTCACGACGTTGTTCACGAGGGGTCTAATTATATTGGATGGAAAGCTGCTTTTCAAATCCTTTTAGGGTTATTTGTTGTCGTTCTGCTTTTGATCTGAATACATGTTTTTTATTAGCATGTACTAACATGGTGTTCCTGACATCATCTATTGAACGCTTCATTGTTTAGGATTCAAAGACGATGAATAATAAGCCAGCATGCACGAATATGTCTTTTATTTATAGGTTTTGCTTGACGGTGTGATACCGTACTGACTACGTAATCGTATAGTAAGGCCTTGGGTTTGGCTTTTGCTTGACTTGGTGGACGTTTGGATTTGGGCTAACCCTTCTTTACTCCATACACATATACACAAAAAAAAAAATGCCCCTTTAGTTTTATGATACCCATTTTCATAAATCAAGGGCCCGTTTGGTTGAGGATTTGGATTGGGTTTGTCCTTGACAAGACGTTAGTCAGCCATTTGGTTCAAGATTTCACTTTAGCATTTAGGAATCATATAAAAAAACTTCTACTGTTTCAATTCTTGGGTCCAACCACTGGTTTCCTGACATGGGTGGGGTTAGATTAACTTTTCTCTCTACCTTATTTTTCTTTTTATATTATAAAGTAATAAAATCAATTTTTAATACTTTTATTAATTATTAAAATAATACTACCTCCGTCCCATAATTATAGTCCAGTGTTGACTTTTTAGGTCTTCATTTGGCAACTTTGACCTTATACATTTTTATTTGTGTTATATAATACTTGATAAAAATTATATCAATGGAAAATACATTCAAAACTCAATCCATTCATATATTTTGTATCAAGTAATATATAACACAAATAAAAATATTTAACGTCAAAATTGAAAACTAAAGACTTCAAAAGTCAACAGTGGACTATAATTATGAGACGGAAGGAGTATTTTTTAATTTAATTATTTATTTTATTTTTCTCTATCCTCATTAATTCAAACCTATACTTAAATCCAATTGCTTTCACACATTTTCTAAATCCAAATCTAATTCTAATCTCACTTACAAACCAAACGGCCCCAAATTGTTATTTGTAATTAAATCCATTCTTCTATTGTCATACCCATAAACCAAACACCCCAACAAAAGTTAAACCAAAGCACTTCCTTCCCCAAGTTAGAACTCAGAAATGTCAGTGATATCACTTTCCCGGCACACAAAAACCCTCCGTCATCTCATCACCGGAACACTCCGTTCATTCTCATCTTCACCATCGTCATCATCCCCAACCCATCTCATAAACAACCTCTCACGCATCTTAAGCGACTACAGACACCCCCAAAACGACATCATTCCCCCCCTCACCCCATACGCACCCTCCATCACCCCTGACATCATCGAACAAGTCCTCAAACGTTGCAACAACTTACCCTTCTCAGCCCACTCCCTTTTCACCTGGGCCCAGAATCTACCCACTTTCACCCACAGTAAAAACAGCCACCATATCTTACTAGACATTCTAGGCAGAAGCAAACAGTTTCCTTTAGTATGGGATTTTTTAAACGAGGTTAAAAATAGAAAGGTGTGTGAGATTAGTAATGTTATGTTTTGGGTTATTTTTAGTAACTATGCTAGAGCTAATTTGCCTTTAGATGCTATCAGGGCTTTTAAGAATATGGGTCTTTATGGGTTGGAACCTAGTATTAATGATTTGGATCATTTGTTGTATGTTTTGTGTAAGAGGAGGCATGTGAGGGAAGGGCAGGTTTTTTTCGATGAGGTTAAGGGCGGGTTTTGTGTGACGGTTAAGACGTATAGTATTTTGGTGCGGGGGTGGGGTTTTGTGGGCGAGTCGGGTGAGGCGCGGAAGGTTTTTGATGAAATGGTTATGAGAGGGTTGAGTGTTGATGTGCATGCGTTTAATAGTGTTTTGGAGAGTTTGTGTAAAGGTGGGGAGGTTGATGAGGCGCGGAGATTGTTTAGGGAGATGAGAGGGAAAGGGCTTGAGCCGGATGCGTTTAGTTATAGTGTTTTTGTTCATGCGGCGTGTGAGGCGGATGATGTGCATTCGGCGTTTCGGGTGCTTGATAGGATGAAAAGGTACGGGCTTGTTCCGAATGTGTTTACTTATAATGCGATTATTAATAGGTTGTGTAAGAATGATAAAGTTGAAGAAGCGTATGAGCTTTTGGATGAGATGATTGAGAGGAATGTGAAGCCGGATGTGTGGAGTTATAATGCTATCTTGTCTTTTCATTGTAATCGGTTGGAGGTTAACATGGCTACTAAGTTGGTGTCGAGGATGGATACAGATTCGTGTGACCCTGATCGGCATACGTATAATATGTTGCTTAAGATGTTGATTAGAGTAGGGAGGTTTGATAGGGTCACGAGCGTATGGAATAAGATGATAGATAAGGGGTTTCATCCATCAGCTTCAACTTATGCGGTTATGGTTCATGGTCTTTGTCGAAAGAAAGGGAAGTTGGAGGATGCGTGTCATTATTTTGAAATGATGGTTGATGATGGCATACCGCCGTACTCATCGACTTGTGAACTTTTAAGGAATAAGATTATTGGATTGGGGTTTGCAGAACAAGTAGAGATACTTGCGGATAAGATGGAAAGAAGCACTTCCTGTACTATACAAGATCTTTCAAGTGTTATGAGAGGTAATAGGAAGAATGTAAAGCCGTCAAAGGGAGAAGATAGTTCAGAAGAGAGCGATTATTGATACTAGAGAGGATGAATGATGTCATCGAAACATTTTTGTTTGTTGGTAATATGAGGCAGTTTCCAGTTGCAGGATTAATATATTTTGGTTTTCAAGTTATCTTGAAACTGTTTCAACCACTTGAGCATGTTCATTTGGATGCTGAGTGTATAAACTTTGATACTTGGACAAGCGCCTAATCTTTAATTGTGAAAGCCAGAATGGCGGTACCTAAATTCCCAAGTTATCTCGAGTTACTTGTCTTGTTACTATTTAACACTCATTCAACAAGCCAATTTTGGACTTTTTTTTTGTATCCTCAGACATATTTACTTGACATGGAGTTAAGTTCATCCATTATCGATAAATTAACATGTATGATTGTTTTTGGGGTCTTAATTCGTTATAAAATAACATCCAAAAAATATAACTTGGCCGAGTATAAGTCATGTTAATATTTCACTTTTATACAGGTTTACTTTTGTTATGGTATAAAAGCCTAAAAAAACTTTTTGTTAAAACTTACCCTTCTATGGTTCGATGAGTGTAGTTGAAAAACTTGACTGAGAGTCTGAGATTCAAGCATTAAATTTCTGGTAAGTATAGTTTTGGCCCTTGAGGCCAATTAATCTATGGGGTTTAAGCCCATCACCGCATGGACTCAAACCGGATATAACCTTATCGTTTTTCTAAGGTGTGCTCACATAGTCACATTAGCGCTTTTTGCATTAAGAAGGATTCGGGTTTGAAACCTCACACATTTCAATTATGTTAGTTACAAGTAAATAAAATAAGTTGAGTATGTGAAAAATGTTAAAAGTTGACCAACGTTCTTTAGACTTTTCTACGTTTATGTTATCTAGGATTAACAAGTCTTTAAAATTTTATGTACAGAGCTTAACCCAGGTATCATGTAATCCTCTAGTATGTTATATGAAACTCATAAAAATAGCATGGCACTTGATCGGTAGCCATCTTGGTTAGATTATCATTTTTATTGCATTTTTTTCGATAGTTGTATCCAAACCTTGTTACAAGCAAAGTGATTTGCACATTTTTATTTTTTATTTGCACACTCCAATGTATGTATTAGATAGTTGTACTTTAAGTATAATCTATTTTAAGTACTTGTACATTAGAGTGTCCTAATAAAAATTAGAAGGGAAATTACTTGTATACACACTAAAACTTGTATATTTGCATAATATACCAAAAACATGCTTAATTTGTACTGTAAATCATGCATTGAAAACTTGTATTTTAAAAAAATATGTGAATTTATAAGTTTTAGTGGGTATATATATACAATTTACCGTGAAAATATAAACTTACTATTGGTAACTAACTCGTACAAAATACCAATGTTTTAAAACCTGGGAACCGGCTCGAAGACCGGGCCGAATAGGACCAGGTTTTTGCTTGTTTAAAAACCGGATTGAACCGCCGGTTTTTCGTTGACGCGGGTTGAGCCGGTTTGATTTTATCAAAAAAATTAACAAAATGGTTTTTTTTTAATCAACTTTTCTAAATTTAATTGAAAAGTTGAAGTGATGATGGCTAATGTTTGTTAAAATTTTTGTAAAATACAGACATGATCTTATAATCACCCATTAATATAGCTTTACCATAGACCATTATAATTTATAATCACTTGTTGAAAATTTTGCTATATTATTATAGATATAAACTTAAAAAGCAAAAACTTATCGGTATAGTCTCAATTTTTTTCATCGGTGTAACCAAATGTACGAATAAAAATGGATAAATTATGAGATCATGCAATACTAATTATTAAATTTAATAAAAAAAAGTATATATGTATAAAACCGGTTCAACACTGCAATTCAACCGGTTGAACTGATGACCCGATGAACTGGTGACTAAACTGGGTTGATAAAAAAAACCCCTTTTTAAAACATTGCAAAATAACCCAAACAAGTCATGGTTTGACCGCGTTCAGTAAAAAAGACGGAACTAAATAAGATCACTCTGCACCTTACTCCGTATTACCTTGCTCCAGAAGCCAGATTCCGTAATCTTTGTTGTCGTTGTTGTTTTAATACTACTATAATAAAACCTTGGTGATTGAAATAATAATTAGACTCGCATGAATGAGATGCTATCCATGTTGGTGAAGAAACCATTGCTAACAACCCTCACTTTGACGACTACAATCCTACTGTTTGTAGTGATCTTGTTATCTCCTTATTATTATACTTCACCCTTCTCCCAGATCCCTCTCACGTAATCCTCCATATATATATATATATATATATATATATATATATATATATATATATATATATATATATATATATATATATATATATTTAATTTCTATTTGTGTAACTGATTTTGGATCTAATTGGAATTGCAGTAGTGGTGAAACAGAAATATGGAGTGCTAAAAGGGTTTTAGATTGGCGCCCTTGTAAATGGTGGCTTCAAGGTCATTTCACTGGTCAGTAATTTCTCTTCCTTTTATTTTACCAATAAATAGCTTATGAATAGAAGATTTTTTTTAAACTAACAACAACTTAGAGAATAGATTATGAGGGTAAAATCTTGTTAGTCGGCTTTTACTACTAGGACTCACTTCTTCATAAACCAATGTTAGCATTCCTTAATCTCGAATTAGCATATGCAAACCCTCTAATCCAAAGGAGCGTATAAAAAAAACACTCCATACAATTATATCAGCTTATTGTGTTTTCAAATCGCAATTACAGTAGCTGATAAGGTGCTTGATAAAGCTTACCCAAACACCACCTAAAAACGTCTTGTATGTTGCATTTACTATATAAATTACATACACTTGATAAACACAAAGTATATTGCTTGAAAGCATGTTTTATACAATGCTGCAATAACGTATCTATATATTGTTTCAGTTGTTGATTTAACTACTGTGATTATAAGCAGAAACTTGTCATTCATTTCAGTCTCAATTGGATAAGTTGAAATTATTCAAGGAGTAATGTCGTGTATAAATCTACCTTTACTTTTAGTTTCGCATAAACTGAATATGTCAGGAATCAGGATAACCAGTTGAAAGGAGGAATTAGGTTTTGGGAGTATATAGTAAGTAACATGGTCAGGCCGTCAGGGTTTGTTCTTACTAGTTATGGTTAACACAAGCTGTAGTGTTTTCATGTATAATTGCTGGTAAAATGTAGATATGTGATTTAGGATTTTTGGTTGATCAATGCAGACAATTGCGTGTGGTTTACTGTGTTGAAATGCTGCAGCTTTGCCGGCCAAGACCAATGGTTACATTCGAGTGGATTGTTATGGCGGGCTTAATCAGATGAGGAGAGATGTAAGTACTCTAAAAATTTCACAATTTGTGCCAGATGGTGGTAAAGTTGAAATGTTCGTCATTACACTAGAAGAATGTTTGAGCAACAAAAGCTGATGATATCTATCATTTTCAGCTATGTGACGGTGTTGGTGTTGCGCGGTTACTGAATGCAACTCTTGTTTTGCCAAAGTTTGAAGTGGCTGCATATTGGAACGAATCGAGGTACTTTAAATTGTTAATATCTCAAGCAAAGTAACATATTGAATGTACTTATTGTGTTCCTCTTCAGTGGTTTCACAGATGTATTCGACGTGGACTACTTCATTCAGCAACTGAAAGGATTTATTGAGGTTGTAAAAGAACTACCTGCAGAAATTGCATCAAGAGAACCTGTCCGAGTAGATTGCAGCAAACGCAAAGGCCAATTTGATTACGTTGAGACTGTCCTTCCCTCCCTATTGGAACATCGTTACATCTCAATTACACCTGCAATGAGCCAGCGGCGTGACAGGTACTGCAACTATTTGCTTTCCTGAAGTTGGCAATATCTTTCTCAAGTAGCCTTTTAATCTTATGAAATCTTGCAGGTTTCCGCTCTATGGAAAGGCTGCACTTTGTCAAGCATGTTACAGTGCACTGCGCCTAACGAGCGCCTTGGAGAAGAAAAGCACCGAGCTTTTAGAAGCCATACCCAAACCCTTTCTAGCTCTTCACCTCCGTTTTGAACCTGATATGGTAGCTTACAGTCAATGTGAATACAACGGGCTTTTACCTTCGTCTATGGAGGCAATAGATGCTTCACGTGGAGAGAGAAAACCATGGACCGGAGAAACAGCACGAGTTTGGAGAAGCCGTGGGAAATGCCCACTTACACCAAATGAAACTGCCTTTATTCTCCAATCTCTTTCGATCCCAACAAATACACATATATATTTAGCAGCAGGGGATGGCATTATGGAACTTGAAGGATTAACATCTGTTTACACAAAGGTTGTTACAAAATCATCGCTTTTGAGTGGTGAAGACTTTAAGACTATGCATGGAAACACTAAAGCTGCACTGGACTATTATGTATCTATTAATAGTGATGCTTATGTGGCGACATATTTTGGTAACATGGATAAGATGGTGGCGGCAATGAGAGCTTACAAGGGGTTGTATAAAACCCTATTTTTAAGCAGGAAGGCGTTTGCAGACTTTACTTCTCAGGGGTTAAAAGGGAAAGAGTTGATGGAAGCTCTGAGGAAGGCTCATAGAGATGATTATGTAATGGGTAGAGGTTCTGCCTTACCAGATTGCTTTTGTGACTTCCAGTTATGATTTTGTTTATTCTATTGTTTCTGTTAGGTCACTTGAGTTCATTTTTTTGTAAAATTTTGAATCACATTCTATCAACTCTGCGAATTGCATGTAAATTTTGATTCTGTACTTATCAAATGTTAAAAGCCTTAAATTCCTTACTAAAGCTGGTTAGAACAATTAAACAATCATTTAGTACCACATCAAGTCTTCATATGTGTTAGATGTGGCAAGTTTCATCAATATCCTTATTAATGGGTCGGTATGGGTTATGTTTTATATTAAACATGTCAAATTGATAAATTATAGTAGTTAAAGCCTAAAGGGAAATGGGTTGATGGTGTTTGAGGTCAATCCTACTTGATGGTTTATATATAAGGTTAAATTGAAGTACAGTAGTTAAAAGGGAAATGGGTCGAAACTTGAAAGTGTTTGAGGTCAACCCGTCTTAGCATATTTTGGGTATCAAAAAGTCTTGCCACCTCTGATGCTAGCTAACTTGATGGTTTATTTATATCAACTTGGTGACTCATACTGCGGTCAGCAGCGTGTATAAACTGGCTAAAAACTACCATTGTAACGAATTGTTTGTCAATGACATTTTCTGTTCTGTGTTGTACTCCTTAGGAAGTCAAAAAGTCGAAAGAATATGTACCCGCCTTTCATTTAAATTAATCTACCCTGTAATAAACAAGTGTTCTACAGGTGGAGTTTACAAAATTTCCACCACTTTGTGATGTTTTAACTTACATTCATCAACTAATCCCTGCAAAATAAACGAAGCTTCAGTAATTGTCCCTTGCGGGACATACTGCTTGAAAAAAGACATATACTTTACAGCAACAAGGAGTTCAGACTCATTCAAATCGCAGGAGATAATAGTATTCCATTCTTTTGCCTTCCCTTCCAAACAGATACCGTATAACAAGGCTGCAAAAACAATAGGACAATCTCTAATCGCCATCTTATCACTCAACTGCAAAGAAATATTGAGCATTCCATTAAGACAAAGGCAGACAACAATACTACTATATGCAGCAACTCTTGATGACCAACTATCTAATATCATCTTTCTGCTAGCATCCAACAAGATAGACTTATTCTCCTCATTTAATTCTGTAATTTTCTTAAACTTTGTGAAACCGTTCACCAAATAATGGAATGTAACATCATTCGGATTACACTTATTCATCAACATCTGTTCAAAAAAGGAAGCTGCTCTAGATAAATTTCCAATCTTGCAATGGCTTCCTATTAATATACTATAAGTAACAACATTAGGCATTAACCCACGAGATTTCATCTCTTTGAGTAATTTCTCGGCACCAATAGTATCTCCCTTTTGACAAAATCCGTTGATTAAAGATGTATATGTGACAACGTTTGGCTTACAGTTTTGTTTCACCATCTGACTAAAAATTCCTAACGCACCATCCATATCATGTTGTTTTACATATCCGTCTATTATTGTAGAATAAGTAAACTCGTCTGGAAAAATACGTGCTTTAATCATCGTGTTGACACACGAAACTGCATCGTTTAACATACCATTTTTACAGTAACCCTTAATTATTGCATTATACCCAACAACATCAAGTTTCACACCCTTTTGGATAGCGTGTTCAAAGAGCTTTTTAGCCTCATCAAGCTCTTTATTTCTTACAAATCCATCAATTAAAGTTGCGTAAATGAATCTATCAGGCGGAATATTCTGGTCAAGCATCTTAGAAAGCATATTCCTGGCAGCAGGAAGTTTACCTTTCTTGCATAGTCCATTTATTAACACATTATAAACCCCTGCATCAGGGAATACTCCTCTTTCTGTCATCTTTTCTAAGATTATTACTGCGGTTTCAACCTCACCTAAAACAACAATCCCATGAATAAGAGACTGATAGGTTAGTAAGTCTGGTTTTTCTCCACTGTCTATCATCTTAACAAACAAATCCAAGGCCTTATCTGTTTCATTTTGTCTACAATAGGCGTTCAACAGGGGTGTATAAGATAACTTATTAGGTCTTAATCCTCTTCGTGCAGCCTGTTCAATAAGTTGTTCAGCTTCTTTAACTTTCCCATGCCTACAAGAATCATAAATGAATATATTATACGTAACAATATCTGGTTCACAACCAATATCAATCATCTTCCTAAACATTTCAACTGCTTTCGTCTTGCAACCATGCCGACACTGAGCATCAATAATACTATTATAAACTTTCACATTAACCACCAAACCCCTCGACTTCATTTCATTCATAAGCCTCTCCACAATACCAAAACTCCCTTCTTTGCAAAAACCATTTATCATTGCTCCATACGTCTCAACAGCAGGCAAAAAGCCCTTTAACTTAAGCTCTTTAAACAACAAAAACGCTTTTTTCACATCACCTTTCTTACAATAACCATCAATCAATATATTATAAAAAACAACGTTCGGCACACAACCTTCCCCCCATCTATCAACAATCAACCTCCTACCCTCCTCAACCTTCCCTCTCTTACAAAACGTGCTCACCATTATACACGTACTATAATTATCCACACCACTCCCACTCACATTACTCCTTCGCAACATCTCATCATAAACCTCACACGCACTTTCCAACCGCCCACATTTCACTAAACCACTCAACAACGCATTACAACCATACACATTCGGAACACACCCATACACCTCCACCACAACCTTATAAACCTCAAAACCTTTATCAACCAACCCACATTGCGAATAAACTCGAACCACCTCACTCAAAACATCAAAACTAGCCAACTCTCCCTCACTTCTCATACGAACCAAAACATCGTCAATTTCACAAAAAGCTTTCTTCTTAACCAACAGCTTTACATAAGAAGAGTAAACAACCCCATTTAGAGAACACCCATATGGTCTTTTTAACAACCAGTTGTAGAAACTTAAACCGGTTTCGAGGTGGGTAATTTTATCAAACAGTTGGTGTGCAACGTCGGATGGGACAATGTTGTGGTCCGAGAATGTGGTTTCGAGAGATGTTTCCCAATGTGGGTGTTGGGTGGTTAGAATGTGAGAAAGATGGGTGATGATTTGGTTAATGTGTGATGGGATTTTGGTTGGGTTTTGGTGCTTGGTTTGGTTGGTTTTGGGGGTGATACGAGATAGGACTGTTTTCGACATACGAGGAGAGTGTTCTTTTTTGGGCGTTTACATGGTTTTAAGTTTTAAGGTTTCGAAGTTTTGGAAACATGTGGAAAGTGATTAACGTTTGTTGTTTGTTACTGATGTTCTGTGTCTCTGACTAACGTTTTTACTTGAATAGACTGACTGACTGCTTATTTACTTTGTGCTGGAAGTTGACTTTGTTGAGTCAAACTTAAATGAATACATTTTAGTACAAAAAATACGGAGCAGTAAAAAATGGGCCTAGGTGGCTGATTAATTGGCGCCTAGGCGGTAGGTAAGGATTAACCAGCCCCCCCCCCCCCCCCCCCCTCTCGTTTTTCACAACCTCGCAAAAAACTGATGACAAGTTTGATCTTGAGTTGACTTACGTAAGTAACAAGAGGATTCACTCTCGAGGTTTTTGTTTTTTTTTATAAAAAAATAAAAAACCTCTTTTCTTTTATAAGAACTATGTTTGATAAGTATTTTGTGAATATCAAAACTATGGTCGATTCTGAACTTGTAACATCATTTGCTTAAGGCATGTTTTTGTAATTGAAAGTTTAATAAGTTGTTAAATTCAAATTATGGTCGAATTTTGAAATTGGTTCTCCTGAATCAAATTAATCACGATCTTACTATTAGAAAACATAGATACTCGTATTAAAACTTTTTTTTTTTTTTTTTTTGAAAAACCGACGATATTATTAGCCAACTCGTATTAAAACTATTAAACGCCGCCACTTTACGTTGGTTCTTTGCTTGCTTTATAATGAATATTTTTGACTTTTTGAGTCAGTGAATCGGGCTCAAATCTTCCTTGAGCCTAGATTGTTGTTGTTCATCGAGCTATGAATCGAGCCTCCACTTGTCTACACACTTTATGTGTTGCCTTTTCTTGAAAGCCATAAACTAAAGAAGGGAAAAGGAAACCATACTTATGACTTTGTGAAGCATGTATTAGGATGGAACTCGACTGGATCGAGACATAGTATAGATTAATCAAATTGTAACAGTCTATATCGGTCCCAAATTGGAATATGAATGTATTAAACAATTACTTAAATTATTTGAACGAAAAATGAAATCGCTCACTAAAGTTTTTAAAATCAGACATGCAGGATGAATAAACCCTTCTCTGAAGGCCACCAATTGAGCAGCTATAACTTATGTCCAAACTCATAAAGCCGCAATTTCAATCTCACTCATTTTAAGGTTGAATCTGTTCATAAACGCTAGTCAACTAGGATCAAATTTCTATATTCCAAGTGTATGACAAATCATATGATTCTGTTAACTTTAGAAGCTTGGTTGATCAATCTTTGGATGCAATGGCGAGTAATCCCAGAGCACCAATAAGAGCATATATGTGCATGTGTGAAGGCGAGCAATAACAAGGATAAAGAGTCTAAAAGACATAAGATAAAAACAAGCATATAAGCATACAAAGCTAATAGGCAGAAAACCATCAAAATTACTTAAGAGAAAAAATGACAAAAACATATAGAAGCATACACCGCAAAAGAACACGAAATATAGGAAAGGGCTATAGAGACAAGGGGGACACGAGCATAAGCATACAAGCATAAAGCATAAACGCAGAAAAGCAAATGCACCTAAAAAAAGCAAGCAAAGCAAAGGGGGCTAAAGGCAAATATAAATGAGAGATCTAAGCAGGGCAACACTATGGGAGCCTATAGCTAAGGCAAAGCAAAAAGAACAAGAGGCCACTTAACGCCTAAAAAGCCTATAGGGAACTAGCTATGGGACTCTATTTATAAACGCAAGAGGCAGGGCTACTAAGAGACACCTATAAGGCCTAAACGCAATACCACCTCATACCCTCAAACAACCTAGCCCGAACTACCCGCATATTCTAATCCTATGTGAGGTCATGTCCTCGGACAAGAGAAGCTCCTTCATTTCCTACTTAAGTCTATCCTCCCACCTAAGTTTAGGTCTACCCCTTCTCCTCAAGTCGTCGACTATTAGAGCTTCGACTCTCCTTACTAGCGCTGATTGTAGCCTCCTGCTGACATATCCAACCCACCTCAACCTTCATTCTCTCATTTTGGAGATTATAGTTTCGACTTCCAAGTCCTGCTCTGGAAACTCCGTTCAAAATCATGTCGAGCATGGTTTTACCACACATCCACCTTAGTATTCTCAATTCCGCCATTTACCCCCTGTTTGTTTGAGCTTTCGTGATAGGCCAACAGTCTGACTCGTACAACATAGTTGGTCTAATTGCCACCCTATAAAATCTTCTCTTTAGCTTAAAGGGAACTTTCTTATCACATAGTACTCCTGATGCCCCCCTTCATTTCACAACCTGCTCTAATACGGTGGGTTACGTCATCGTCCATCCTCCCTGATTTGTGTGCCACCGAACCCAAATACCTAAAAGACTCCTTTGGTTGAAGGATCCGGTCGCCGATACGAATTTCCATTTCTTCGTTGCAGCTGATCTCGTTCCTACCGATATCACATATCAGGTATCTGTCTTATCTCTGCTTACCTAAAGGCCATTGTCTTCTAGTGCCTCCCTCCGGTGCTCAAGTTGGTTGTTTAACCCTTCCGGCGATTCTGCAACCAACACAATATCATTTGCGAATATCATGCACCATGGGATGCTCTCTTGTATCCCTCATGATAGATCATCAAGAATCAAGGTGAAAAGGTATCAGCTAATGGTTGATCCTTGGTAAAGTCCTACTTTCACAGGGGAAAAACTTTGTGATCCCTATTGTGGTCCGTACGCGGGTCTTCGCCCCCTCGTACATATCCCTAATGACTCTTAAGTATCTCCTTGGGGTTCCTTAATTTATCAGAGTTCTCTAGATCAAATACGTGAAACACTATCATATGCCTTTTCTAGGTCTAGGAAAGCCATATACAAGTCTCTTTGTCCTTTATACTTCTCCATGAGATTGCTGAGAAGGTGAATTGCCTCGGTCGAGGACCTTCATGGCATAAAACCAAATTGGTTCTCTGACACTCGTCTCCGTTCTCAACCTTCTCTCAATAACTCTCTCCGAGAGCTTCATGGTGTGACCAAGAAGTTTAATACCCCTATAGTTGCTACACACTTACGCGTCGCCCTTATTCTTGTAGATGCGGATGACTTCACTAAGTCTCCATTCTTCTGGCATCTTAGCGCTTGAGAAGATCTTGTTGAAGAGGCAAGTCAACCGTTATCCCCTCATCTCCTAGGCCCCTCCAAACTTATATGGGTATTTGGTCCGGACCTACTGTTTTGTTTCTTCCCACCTTCTGTAATGCAACCTTCACTAACAAATTGTACAAAAAGTACCAGGCTATTCCTTAAATATCATGATTAACGAGACACATATCATGTATATGTAAAAACATAACGAACAAAAACCTATATCACTAATCTGAACTATCACAAGTGGAAAAAGGGTAAAGCCGAAATTGAAAATCCATAAAAAGAAAAGAAACTTCGATTATATCAACACTATGATTAGAAGTTCATGCATTTGTATTGGGCATACTTAAAATTAACAAGTTGATGATCAACATATAGATACCATGTAGCTTTGAGGATCTACTAATGAAACAAATCTGTAATGTGCGAGAAACTTGGAATTCTTAGAACTCACTAAATCAACCAACAAAACTAAAACAATTTATCAACAAAATAAGGGAGCCCAAATAATTGAAAGCTCTATTGGTTAGTGAGCAAGTGCTTCTGTATAAGGTTGGATTTTACTTTACAATCACCATGATATAGACCATTATACAAATAAATTATTAAAAAGTCTAACCAATCTTTTTTGCAATAAATCTGCACACAGCCTTGCTGAAAACACATTGTTATTTGTTCTGTCTTTATTTTGAGTCTAGGCCAGTTTGGGCTCGCCTTTTATGGGCTTGTTTAGTTTAACTGTTTTTGTGTTGGTTTGATTCGTCATTGGGCTATATAGATATGGTTTCGGCATGTCGAATCCAGTTAGTGAATGTCTACGTTAAGCATGTCTAGTGCTTAGTAGGTTAATGTGGCATGTCAGCCATATTCTTTGTACTTAAACGTTTTATGATTTTAATATATTTATCAGGGTAAAACCCTTTACCCCCCCCCCCCCCCCCCCCCCCAAAAAAAAAAAAAAAACACATTGTTATCCACTATTATAGCAAATCATTAATGAATACATATGTTTGTAGGACAATGATTAGTACTATCTAACATCATGTTACTTGGTCCACTCAAGGACATAATGTTAATCAAGGAAAGATGCATTACCTTGATTACGCGATGGACGATTGGAATCTCCTTTCCCTGCACAAAAAGATATAAAAGAAACAGCTTAGAGATGACACTTAAAAGTGAAAAAGGTTTAGGTTTGAGTTCAAGTAGCACAGGAGAGCATGCACATAGTAACGATAATATTATACTGTCAAAGGGAAATAAATCTCTTACATCAATGTTGAACACAACAATTTCACCCGCCCGAATAGGATCTTCACCCATCCGTAAGAACAGAATATCTCCCTCACAATGTAAGAAAATATATGAAGCAGGAACTTTTTACAGATCTCAAAATACACAAGCAAACCATGTCTATCTGTTTGTTCATCAATGGGACATACAACACTCGACCAACAGCATTATATCATGTTATACGACCTTTAGTATAAAACAATATAATGGACATAAGTACTCTTTGAAACGCAGGCTCCATGCTTTCGGAAAGAACCACGACAACAGGTGACTCACTGCCAGTAACAACCATTAGAAACTTCCATATAATTAGTGCAGATGAAACAATCATACCTGAAACCAAAACCACTTGATCTCTTAAATAATCAAACTTATTGAGAAAAAAATTAGGCCTAGTAGCTCTATTTTGACACGCGGCAAAATCAAACATTCGTATCGGCTAATTGAAAGTCAAAATTGAAAAAAATTAGTCAAACTTTGATAAAATTGGTGTAGAAATAAAAACATTAAAATATTGGTGTCAAATTTGCGAAAATAAAAACTTAAAAAAAGAGAAGGGGTAATTAATAAAATTTTAGTGGTTGAATTTTAAATAAATTATATGAAGTTAAATGTAAACTTATAAGTTTCCATATTTTTAAATAACTTTAAGAAATAAACAACTACCCCCTACATTTTATATTTTAAAAATACATGTATGTTGTTTTAGAAATACAACATGTATATGCACAAGATTATAAATATCAAAATGAAAACTTATGTTATTCTCTTTATGAGTTTATGTAAGGATATCCGAAAAAATATTTTCCTTTTACTATCTGTGTTCAATAATGACTTATGTTATTCTTTTTTATAAGTTTAACCCTGCGTACATGGTTTTGAAAATTAAATACAGTTAAATTATTATTAACGGGAATATAATATCAAATGTAAGCACGGGTTATTGCAATATGAAAATAAATATACTCGATTGTACTTATAACAAAAATAAATATACGTGATTGTAGTTATAACAACGACTCATGAAAATCTTATTTAAAGTTTATATAAGAATATCCGAAAAAACATTTTCAAAAAACTTTATATTTTAGCTTCATCAACGGTCATTATGTGCTATTAAATTCGCATCTTGTGTACAAAATGATATCAATAGTTAAATTTAAACAACATAAACCTTAACACTCATGTCAGTTAAACAAAGTTAAATCTTTCATCCAACAAAAATCTTTACAAAATATAAATCGATATTAATACATAATGAAAAAGTTTATGTAAAAACTCGTGCATAATTATTAGTTGTACTTATATCACAACTAAAAAACATTAAACACGAGCACATACTTATATGTCCGTATATTAAACTAAAATCTTATAACTAGTTTAAAGTTGTATATTAAAGCACACTTAGCATCGACCAGTAGGGGTGAGCATCGGGCTGGTCCCGTCCCGTCCCGACCCGATACCGATAAATCCTGAAACCGATTTCGCTGGAAAACCAAACCAACTCCCCACCCAAATACAGTCGGTTCGGTATCGGGACAGTGCCTTGGGATCGGTCGGATTTCTCGGTTTTATTTGTTATTTTTCGGTTTCCATCCCGAACCGGCCTGAAATCGATTCGCCGGAAAACGCAAACCGAGTCCCGAACCGAGTGTGCTCGGTTCCGTTTCGGGACGGCCGGGACTAGTCGGGATCGGGACGGTTGTCGGGTGTCGGTCGGGATTGCTCAGCCCTATCGACCACTGCCATGCCATTATGTCATCGTTGTTTATGTCGAGCCACATACTACCATTAATCTCTAAGGAAATTTGCCATCTACACCATTTTTAGAAGACACCACATTGTTTTTTCTTTCAATCTCCTTCAAATTAACAAGCACTACATATAAACCAAAGTTGGCCTCTATTTTCTTGAACATCATAGTAAAACATTTAACGATTTTGATTTTTTATTATTATTATTTTTAATCCATGCATGTAATTTCATCTTTCACATTTAAGTTAAGTTATTTGGTACACATTCTTGGGAATCAACTATCACTATGAAAGTGATAGTTGGTGTTTGTTTAGGGTGCCTGGCCTACAACTATGACTATGAAAGTCCATTATTTTCCATACTCCATATATGGCTATAGAGTGGGGAATGGAACTTTCATAGTTGAGTACTATGAAACTCATACCCATTGTCATTCCACCCAGCATAACAAACGCACCCTACTAAATATGGTAAGTACTACAAGAACCAAACCATAAATTCAAAGGTTCAACCGGATAATCTACATTGAAAAAACTAAAGTTACGAAATTATAATAAACGTAATTCAAAAGATGCATTAGAAAAACATTTATGGATTAAATGAAACTGAAAATTAGCAAAGTATATAATAAGATATATTTAAGGAGGTTACCAAGAGTGATGATTTGTTCAGCAGCTGTTCTGATTTTCATGGATTTTAAGGAATCAATTGATTCTCCGATGAATCCCATCTTCTCTTTTGGTTGACTATGTATGATGACACAACTCTTTGGGGTTTTTTTCTAAGGTTTTAAAGTTAGAAACGTGTGGAAAGTGAACAACGTATGTTGATTGTCTGTCTCAAACAGAGTCTGCTCTGAGTTAGACTTGTAAGAGTCAAACTAATTGACTTTTGAATACTAAAAGTCTAAATATACTAGTAGTAAAATATAGGGCAAATGGCATAAAAAGGCATCAAAGTTAGGGTTCATTTCCAATCAAGGTATCCAACTTTTTTTTTTGCATAAAAAGGTTCCTAACTTTTTTTTTTGGCGGATTTGGGTTTTTTCCTAACACCCGTTAACCACTAACCCAAGTTTTTGTTAAATAAAAGTTGATACATTTGTAAAATATCAAGGACCAAAAATGAACAATTTTTATTTCTTTTATATAACAATGGATACATTTTTTTCTTAAATGAACAATTGACTCAACAACAACAGCTCCTGAACAAAATCATTTAAGATCTAAAAAAGATTTTCAAATCTGAATTTAATAAATTCTAAAATAGCCAAAAATAAAAAAAAATGAATTCATTGGAAGAAATAAAATGTGGGTGTTTCATCATGGTGACCACCGCCGGCGTTAACCACCATTATCGAAACCACCGCCGGCGACGCGTTAACCACCGCCGGCGACGCCATAACCACTAGCTTCGACCTCCATTATCGAAACCACCATAACCGCGGCCACGACCTCAGGTAAGATGACTTAATAGATCTAGCATATTAGATGATTAAGTTGCATTGAAAGTGGTAATATAGTGATGGGTTTAAAACTATTAATGTTGATGATGATGGGTTTGGAGGTAAAACGAACGGTGGCCTCTTTTTGACGTTGATTTTGGTTTTATGCTTATGATGTTTGGTTTGTGATTGGGTTTTGTGTTTTTTTATGTGGGTTTTTTATGTCGACTTTCAATTTTATGTTGATGATGTTTTGTTTCTAATGTTGATGATGGTGGGTTTGGAGGTAAAACGAATGGTGGGTTCCGAAGTTGGGGAAGAACTTTTAACATTTATAAAAACAATAATTTCAAAATTAACCCTTCAGTTTTTATAAAAGTTTTAAATATGGCTTGATTTAGAAGTTAACGAAATATTTAACGGGGTGTTAGGAAAAAACCCAAATCCGCCAAAAAAAAAAGTTGGGAACCTTTTTATGCAAGAAAAAAAGTTGGATACCTTGATTGGAAATGGACCCTAACTTTGATGCCTTTTTGTGCCATTTGCCCTAAAATATACTGCTCCTTCGGTTCACTTTCACTAAATACGTCCTTCACAAGTCATATACCGTATCATGTCACTTACCAAAATATTTTTCATTGGTTAAAATATAAAGTAAATACTTTTTTTTTAGACGTCATAAAATAGCAATGTAAACACTTATTATATTTTGAGATGGAGAGAGTAACAACTTGAGCTCTAAGTCATTAATATAATTTTTATTAATTTACTGTTATTTTTTTTGACAAAATGATTGATAATTTGATATGCAAATGAACTTAACTTCAAACAAAGTTGAAAATAAGAGAATTACACGAGTAATTATATAATGAGAAGATCCTTGATGAACAACGTAATAAAAATGACAATCGACAATTGAATATTAAATACTAGGGCCTAAATATGAATGAACTATTGGGATTGTTAGCCTTGAAGCTTAAATGAATCGAAGTTGACTCGCCATAACTCCTCATAGTTTGAATAAAATTTCGATATTAGTCGCAATGATTAGGAAGAACGGAACTGTAGATAGAAATTCCCAAACTTTTGCCTAAATTGTGAATATTATCACAATCATCGGCAAGGAAAGACATGAACATTAAGACATTATTATAAACATCATATAAAACTTAGCAAGTCAAAAGGTTGTAAACCAAGGTTACCCACCAAAAAAAAAAAAAAAGCAACTCAGGATATGCGAGATGATAATAGAAAGTCATTAGATCATAAAGCCTTTTTAACGGCCACCAAAAAATGGCACAACCATTAGTTTTCTTCTACATGACCCAATAAATTGAACAGCTATAAATTAGCGTCCAAACTCACAAAGCCGCAATTTCAATCTCAATATTGTTAAGGTTGAATTTGTTCATAAACGCTAGTCAACTTAGATGAAATTTCTATAATCCAAGTGTATTAAAAATCATATGATTTTCGGTAACTTTGGAAGCTTGTTGATCAATCTTTGGATGTAATGGCGAGTAATCCCAGAGCACCAATAAGAGCATACTGCAAGATAGAAAACAATAATGACACATCGACAACATTAATCAGAAGCTAGAATGGCAGTTGATTCAGCATAAAAACATCACTATATGTACCTTTACAAATGGATGATCAGTCATGATGATTGTAACATAGCCAACATAAGGTAAGAATCTGCACAGGAAGAGCGGGAAAGTGATTTTGGTTAAAGAAATTGTTATTAGGGTTCTTGTCATATTACTTGAATTTGGTAATGTATACTCCTAACCATTCTCTTACAAAACTTTAAGTTTGGAGTCTTCATATTAAAAGAATTACGTGAAGTCTAGGGCTCTCACATCTTTTCTCTATAGGGATGATGTTTGGTTTATTTTCTGGGCCTAATATTTATACTTACAGTAGGTGATAGATCATAGATGTCTAAGTCTTACCCCACGGCTCTACCCATGATATGGTGGTGCTCAAGCCATTGCTGACCAGGCGCATATAGAACTCGGTCATCCTGATCATTATTATCCCCTGAAAGATAGACATTGTCAGAGAAGTACATTCAAGTGAGATATAGTCTACATTGCTATAAATAATACCTTTTGTGAGGACATCAACATCTTTTGTATCATTCCGTTGGTGAACCTGTAAAAAGAAACAGCAAGAAACGCCATTCACATCAACAAATAGTATAAAAAGTAAGTCTATTTCTTAGCAGATGTCATGATTAACGAGGCATATATCAAATATACATGTTATATTACTAATCTTAACTATCACAAATGGCAGAGAGCTAATCTTAAAGGGAAACTTCGATTTTATCGACACTAAGAGTGAAATTTCATGCATTTGTATTGGGAATACTTAAAAATTAAAATTAACAAGTTGATGATCAACATATAGATACCATGTAGCTTTGAGGATCTATTAAGGAAACAAATATGTAATGTACTTGAATGCTCAATTCCATAAAGGGGTGTTTGGACATGGAAATATGAGTAATATACTAGAAATTGGTAGTTTTGGATTGATTGCAGTATGGAATAGACGGATGGCTAGACATTGCTGTTGAAAATTTTGGATTTAGAGTGCCTTTCATGAACTGGTTGGCTTGGTGGTGGGACTGCTAATTTTGTGTCTGGTTTTTCTATTTGCCAAGGTTAGCAGACATCATAAGGTAGTTTCCTGTCTTAGCTATGAAGAATAGGCAGAATCTATTTTCTTGGAGGATAGATGGTTTCAGTAGAAAGAATGTAGTGCTTTCAATATGTGCAGATTGGTTATAGTACTGAAAAAGGATCCTATCACAACTTGAGAGTGCTGAAAGATGTTGCCTTCTAGCTTGTGATGGGAGGGCCTTTTTCAGTAGTTAGTAGATGATGATTCTCCTGATTGATGTCTTTGGAATTTTGCATGGCTTGAGTTGCGCAATTGTATTAGAAATCCTTGAGAGCTGCACTCTTTTTTCCTTCTCCAAGGTTTTTCCCAATGGGTTTTACTTGGGAAGGTTTTTAAGGAGGCAGAATCTTGGATTTCAGAAGTGAATGCTCCAATATGAAGGTTCGGGTATGGCTGAATAAAGGTTTTGGATGCATGGTATCCAGAAAGTTTTGATTAGAGAAGTTGATGTTTAGGAAGTTATACTTGCATTGTCCATACAGATGTATGTTTTCTCAGCATTAGTTGTTTCTCAGAAAGTTTTGATTGCAGTTTTTTTGTAATGTGCGAGAAACTCGGAATTCTTAGAACTCACTAAATCAACCAACAAAACTATAACAATTTATCAATAAAATGAGGGAGTCCAAATAAGTGTAAGCTCTATCGGTTTAGTGACCAAGTGCTTATGTATAAGTTTGGATTTTACTTTACAATCACCATGCTATAGAACATTATACAAATAAATTATTAACCAGTCTTTTTTGCAATAAATCTGCACACAGCCTTGCTGAAAACACATTGTTATCCACTATCATAGCAAATCATTAATGAATATATATTTTTCAAGAAAGATCAATGATTAGTACTATCTAACATCATGTTACTTGGTGGAGACTCAAGGACATAATGTTAATCCAAGAAAGATGCATTACCTTGATTACGCGATGGACGATTGGAATCTCCCGGCGCTGCACAAAAGGATTAGAGATGACTCTTAAAAGTGAAAAAGGTTTTAGATTTGAGTTCAACTTGCACAATATTATACTATCAAAGGGAAATAAATCGCTTACATCAATGTTAAACACAACAATTTCACCCGCCCGAATAGGATCTTCACCCATCCGTAAGAACAGAATATCTCCCTGACAATGTAAGAAAACATATAAAGCAGGAACTTTTTACAGATCTTACGCAACAAGTAAAAAATACACAATAAAACTATGTCCATCTGTTTGTTCATCAATTGGACATAAGACACTCGACCAACAGCATTATATCATGTTATACGAACTTTTAGTATAAAACTAAATAATGGACATAATTACCCTTTGAAAAGCAGGCTCCATGCTTTCGGAAAGAACCACGACAACAGGTGATTCACTGCCAGTAACAACCATCAGAAACTTCCATATAATTAGTGCGGATGAAACAATCATACCTGAAACCAAAACAACAATCTATAAAACACCACATTGTCATTAACTTATTCATATGGTTTAAAAATTTTATCTTTTTTCCACAAGATAAACAAAGGCCTAAAACCAATATAAATTTATGTTTCAAGTTCACATTTTTTTTACTACAAGAACCAAACCCTAATACAATCCAACAATCAACATTGAAAAAAACAACATAATTATGAAATAATAAAAATGAAAATAATTAATGAATGAATAATAGCAAATGAAAGTGAAAATTAATTTTATAATAAAATGATGAGAGTTGTTAAGGTTAATAATACCAAGAGTGATGATCTGTTCAGCAGCATGTCTGATTTTCATGGATTTAATGGAATCAATTGATTCTCCGATGAAACCCATCTTAGCTTTGGTTGACTATGTATATGACACAACTCTTTCTTTGATCTGCTTCTGACTTCACTTTGACTTTGTGTTTGTGTGTGTGTTTCTTTTTTCTACTTTCAGTTCTGAAAATAAATATTAGTATTCTATTATTTAATTCCATTAATTGTCTATGGATTGTTTTATACTACTCATTAATAAATTAATTAACTGTAAATCTTCAATACTATATCAATTAAATGAATTTGTAAAATTAAGTTTTTCTATTGGTTAATGAATGTTAAAATTGAATTAGTTTGATCAAACTTTTGAAAAAATTGGTTTAGTGAAGGAAAAAAAATGAAATACTCATGGCCTTGTTAGGCCATTTTTTAAAATTACGAACTTAAGTGTAAATAAACATTATATTTTGATTTGTTAATTGAATTTAAAATCAAACTTCAAACTTTTAGAAAGAAACAATCATACATATAATTTTATGGACTTAATGTAAAATACTCGATTTTCATCATTTTTAAAAATACTTATATATTTAGCAAAAACCTCATATATTTTAAACTTTTTTTTTTAACGATAACTACTACTACTACTACCATTATTATCATTTTATAATTATTATTTTTAAATTGAATGTAATACTTAAGGCACCATCAACATACATAAAAGTTTTTATTCAATGAATTTGAATTATATTAAAATATCAAATTAAACTACTCAAAAAATAAGATTATTAAACAAAGTTGAGCAGCTATGGAAAAGCCTATAGCTATAGTATAGGGCTGGAATCGCAAGAAACCCAAGTCTCTAACTGAAAATTCCATCATATTTTCAAATCCGAGCAAATATAGTTGAGCTATTATTATTAGTTATAGGTATTCCATGTTTAAAACTAGAATACAAGTAATGATAAATAATTTAAGTGTAATAAAAAAAATTGTAAACACACAAGATTATAAATATTAAAATAAATTCATTATTTATAAGTAAATACCAAACAAATTTAGTTAAAATATAATATCACAGTTACAAAATATTAACATTGCTAAATTCTTATATGATTGTATATTAAACTAAAATTTTAAAATTAATTTAAATAGTTTTTAATAAATAAAAAATATCTTACTAGTACTGTATTTATAGTTTGTTTTATACTCGTATTCATTTTGTATAAAACAAGAGTTATTTAGACTTGATAAGAAGAAAGTTATATGTATCGAACAAAATTCAGTTTGCTGTAAACCAACATATTAGTAATTAGTGGTATAAGGATAAACAAGAATATAAGATGTTTGATTTAGACTAGCACAATCTTTCTTTTTACATGAAACTTTTGACATGCATATAAAATCATCAAATCTTAAACCGAGAGGATTCCGAAACTGAAAGATGCTTCATTAGGTCCTTTCAGTGACTTTCTGGCTAGAGGATTCTAGTAATCACACAGACCTCGTCTAACAAGTCAATAAAATTGGGGCAGGCGTTTCAGTTTATGCCAATAAAATAAAACCCTAATCCTGATAAAACAAATTATGTTGGTCACTTGACCAAGTGACCAACAACGTTAAAAACAAAACATCTATTATCTAGGTAACTTTAGTTTGGTCGCTGCATTCTATTATCTTTTGGCCAACGCAACATGCAACAAGATAAAACTGCCGATAAATAAACGTAGTCCACAACCAAATCACAGTGTGACATGAGATGAAGGGCCAGATAATCTAAACATTATAATACTAAACAACCATACATGTGAAGAAGGCTAAATAGGTTCCGAAAGCTCAAAATATCAGCTAATATAGAATTTCAATCTAAATACTCAAATACCATCTAGTCTCCAAGATACTAATACCAGACATACAAGTGAAGTAAAGATCCGATAGTTGCAAAAGCTCAAAACATTAACACTCAAATCCACAGTTCCAACCAGTGCCTGCTACAAAGTAACTGTAGTTTAAAACACTGAGATACGTAAGTCTCATCTTCGCACTATCAGCTTACACACTCCATCCACAAGATAAAGGCATCAACTTGAAATAG
>JARVZY010009212.1:0-25652 GCA_030686995.1 Artemisia argyi
GTTCATATCCAATGTTGCAAAAGCAAATATGAATAACTCTCAACGGATGCGGTCATTCATTTATATCGTCAAGAGTTTTTACGTAAGCCGACTTCCCATGACGTCACATTCCAGGGATGCTTTGTAGCCTATATTGTACACATATTGAACGGAGGAATTGTCCTAGGCATTTGCAAGGCCAATATACGCGAGGAAATCATAAAGTGCCGACTATTATGATTGAATGTATTGCTTCGGATGAAGTCAGAGATAGGACAGTAATCCACCACGAGCCCAGAAACATAACATATCATATCATATAACAGATAATCCACTAACTGTAGATAACATATATAGGATGCATCCATACTCCCCTGCAGATAACATAGTGGCCAAACATATACTTGAGCTCATAACATGTAACATATAAGGGATGGTGTGGAACGTCACTCAAACACACTAGAGTCGTATATGCCATTGGTGCATCAATGACCCGGACATGGAACCCCCATGACTAGTGAAATGGCTCGTGTATCAAACTGATAGTCAGATATCATATCTTAATCAGAGTGTCATATCAAAAGGTTCATATCCAAAACGTTCATAACAAATGGGTCATATCAAATGGTTCAGAAAAGCATATCAAGGGTTCATAATAAAAGTTTCATAGCAAAGATTCGTCATTAAGGTTCATAGTAAAAAGAATCATATGAAGATTCGTCATTAAGGTTCATCAAGGTCGACAACAGGGCAATATCACCGGTTCATATGACCCAAGTGTACTATCGGGTTGTTCGATTAGTTTGGTTTCATTCAATTTGAAAATAATAATCATGAATATTTTAAAAATAATATTCAAATTATAACCATTTATAAAGATGGGCGTGATCTTTTTGAAATTCACGGGTTGAAAAGGTTAAATGGGTTTTGGGTTGACATAGTCAACCCTTTTTTGATACAAAAGTTGCCACATTAAGAAAAAAAACTTAAACGGGTTGTCAGGTCGACCCAATTAATTTATTCACAACCCGAACCTACCCTGATTAATAAACGGGTTAGATGGGTCGACCCAAACCCGACCCGAAATATATTTATACTCAACACCGAGTTACTAGTTCCTCTCTTTTTACAAATGCTTCAAACTGAAACTGAATTGGTTACACTTTGAGTCATCCCAATTAAAATAATAATCATCAATATTATGGGAACGCGTAAGTTTTTCTCGACCTTGGATTTTATGCAGTCTCTTCAGTTCTCATGATTACTTATTTTAATTATTTCATTTCTCATTAATACTCTTAATTTTTTCAGTTCATGCATCTACCCTTTATATATATGTTGGTTTTATTTTTGTGTTTTCAGTTCATCCATATACTTTTTTCAGTTCATAACTTTTTCACTATATACAACCCTAATTGAAAATGTCTGCCAAGCCATACTTGAATGAACTGAAAGATCTTTGTGGGTCCGATAAGCTTCATGATTGTTTTATTTTTCTCAATATTCAAGAGATACCTACGAATTAGGTGAACATGAGAAATGTGGCGGCTGTGAGAGACGACATGAGAATACAAGTGGATAAGAGAACCGAACGTATGATGGAGGTGTTTGAGTTAAATACTGATGAAGAACTGGCTGCTGAGGATGTTTATGATTCAATGCATGAAGTCCAGATCATTGAGAGGCGTTTGGTTGAATCTCTTGCAAGTGTTGTGGCTGATTTTCAGAGGTTGATAGCATTGAAGAAGGAGACCATTGAGATTCTGGAGAAGTATGATGAAGAATGAAGGTAGTTGTTGGGTCTTTTTGTGGTTTTTGTGTCTGATGGTCTCATGTTGTTGGGTTATGTACTTATTTTGATGAAAACTTATTATGTATTTATGTTGAAGGGGATGGTTTGTGAACAATGGTTTCTGAACAATGCTTTCTGAAAACTTATTATGGTTAATATTTAATGGTATATGCATATTTATGTTTAATGGCCGTTTGTTTTGTTATGTGCTTTGATGATAATCTGTATGTGCTAATGTTGATTATGTTGGGGTGTTGGAGAAGAGAGTTTTGTTGATTATGTAGATGTTTCAAGAGCCCTTGGTTGAGCCTAGGGGCAAGGTCTCATTCTTTTGTTCCAATTTTGAATAAATCTGTGATTGTTAGTTGTTATTGTTAAATGTTGGTTGATTTTGTTTATATGTGTTTAATTTAGCCTAGCACAAGCTTATGTATCAGTATTATGATTTAGATTGATCATTTGCCTTTTAAATTTGTTAAATCAGTTATTAAACAATCTGTGTTTTAAAGTAGTGTTTGGTTAGGTCTGTGTAGTGAGTATTAGTTGAACTCAGCAACTAAGGCCTGTTCATACAACTTTCTTAACACCTAATAAGTCATAAACAAACAAGGTTTTAGTGGATAGAAGCTTTAAAGTCAAAATCACCAAGATATTGGCCTAAAATCTGTTTGTGTGGAAATTACTGTGGCATAAGCTTCAAATCATCTCACAAGTAGTTGTTCTAGCATAAATTAGTCTTAATATAGCTTAAGTCACATTAATCAATCAGTAAATTAGGATCAAATCTCACAAAAGTCAACCTAAGTTCATAATTTCAAAAAGTCAAAAACATAGTTGTTTCAGAAATCCAAAAATAGGGAGATTTATTTTGATTTTTGTATTTGGATTAGGAACCTGAGCTTTTCACAAATCATAGTCCCTCAGCTCATCTTTAAAAATCTGTGTCCAGCTTATTTTTAGAATTTTTATTGTAGCTTGTGCAAGTGCTTCATTAAGCTTGCAGGGCAAGTACTTGGCTTGTGCACAGGAAATTGACCATTTTCAATAGACCATAGATTGTTCAATAGTGGGCCCCATAGTGTGATTATTAGCTTTTTGGAAAGCCAATCAGCTGATCTTTCTAGTTCATAGCTTATTTTGCAATTTCTAGCTTATCTAAAAGGGCTGCAAGTAGCTTTTAGTTTGTCTGATTTTACTGTGTACACTGGGTGGTCAGTGTATACTTGGTTTTTAGCCAAAGTTCATAAGCTCTTATCTGGCTTATCTGTGGACCCCAGTACACAACCTTGGGCTTTTTAGGGAGCTTACAAGTTCAGCTTATCGGATTAGTGCTTATTTTGGACTCTAGCCCGACCAAATTTGAAATTTAAATCCTAATTTATGTTTCTTAAGTCATAGATGACTAAAAATAATTTTAGAAAAAATAATTTTATTTTTTTACTTTTATTTTATTTGTTATGAATTAAAAACAAATTTAAAGTAATTAAATTATTAAAAATATTAAACTGGCGAATAAAACACAATAAAAATGTGCAATAATTACTTAAAGTATTGAAGTTTGAAGGAACAATAAAAGTGAGAAAACAGCTTATGTAAATAAGTTGTAATAAGCTTAAAAGTATAAATAAGCTAAAAGGGTAAAAGGTTTGGTTAAATAAATACTATCTAGGAGTATAACCAAAAAAGTCCCAAGGGCACGTGGTAAGGGTGTGGTGTGTTGAGGCGTTCAAAAGGTTGAGGCTGGTGAGGTCTCGGGTTCGAGCCTATGGTTCCCCTTGATTTCCCAGCTTCCCTTTTTATGGTTTTAACAAAACTTTTTGATAAGATATGTATAATAAACTTTCCCTCCAATATGCTTGTCAAATATTTTGGTAAATTCCCTCCAATATGACATGAGAAATACTCAGCTTTAGATTGAGCATTTGTTTAACAACATTGCATAAAACATAAGAAATTACAACAAATTCAAATTCATAAAACATGTACAATCATTGCATAATACTAGTATTGTTAGATTACATTGCATAATTTGCATAAGTGACCAAAGTAACATAGATGTCATAACTACCATTAGTAATACTTACATGTTTCTACTTAATTACATGTTCCTGGTAAAGTACCCCCATCAATGTGTGATTAACAACACACATCCAAAAGAAGTTGTAACAATTCGCAATTTCAGGTTAACTTTTATTCCCGAAAATTTCACTATTCACTTTTTACTATTCACTTTTACTATTCATATCCAAAATTTTTATTTCATATTCTCGTAAGTTAAACTATTTTAATGATAATCCGAGAATTTGACACTCGTCGGATCATTTCTTCAAAAATCACAAAGCCGTGTCCGAGATTTACTTTTAGGTTTAAACGTCATTCCAGCATCCCGATATGTCCATAAAACACTATAAACAATAGAAATATGATTTTCTCTCATTTTAGGACAATTCCAAAACTTTTGGAATTTTACGTTTTTCAGTTCAGCGTTTTACGCGAATTACGCGTTTTAGACCCGTGTTTCCAGTTTTTAGCAGGGTTTTAGCTCCCGATAGAACCTACCACTCATTTTATATTTTATTATGGATTATATTGATAAGTTCTAGCATATTTATAAGTCTCATATTTTTAGGATACCCGATTTTAAGTTTCATGACTTAATAACTTACCGTTAGCAATTACCGGGACCAAAACTCACTCCGTAAGCTAGATAATACCAAGTTTAAGTACCTAGTCACTCCTCCCATCATATGAACGTGTATATGATGATTCACCAAGCCTTGGTGGCTTGGTGATAAGCCTTGGACTTTAGGATACTTGTATATTAGGCAAACTTGGTCACCAAGGGTTCATTAGATCATTACAAGTGTACATCTTGGCCTCCAAGTTTAGGCAACTTCCTAACACCTTCCTAGCACCTCCTCAAGGCCCTATATAACCCTCCTACCCCTCTTGAAGTCGTTCACAACACAAAACAAACACAAACACTCTTATTTTGATTTCAATCTTCAAGTTACACACCAAAGTTGAAGGCCTAGTTAGTCTCTACATGAATCAAGAGTTTGTTTGGTGATTCCATGGTTAAATTAAGAGCTACATAAGGGTACTAGGGCTGAAGTTAATGGGTTTTCACAAGGGTTATATCAAGGCTAGCAAGGGTTACAAGAGTTATGGTGAAAGGGTTTACAAGCTTAGGTTTAGTGTCCTAGTTCTATACTTGACTTCCTTTCTTTAGAAAGCCAAAAGTTGTAAGCAAACTCTTATACACTTTATTGCTCAATATCATTTTCATGCTCTTTGTGTTCCTTTCATGCTATATATGTTCTTGTTATTGTGTTCATGATGTTTAAAAATGGATAAAACAAGTATTGGTATACATATGTTAACTTATGACAAGTAAACAAGCAAACTAGTGATTTTTATGGAGAACCACGACCAAAATAGTATAACTATGATATTTCACACATACTTACTGTTAAATAGGACTTCAAAAGGAAAACATAGCAATTTGAATCACCCAAAACGAGTACACGAGTCAAAAGTTATGACCATTTGAAGTTAGCGAAACCAAAACGGCAAAACTGCCTAAATAGCATTCTGATCAAATTTTGATTTTGAAAGTCACTCTTTTGGTCCGATTCATCAAAAAGTTAAAACACGAAAGTTGTCCGGAACGACGTTTTCGTTCAGGAACAAAGAAGCTCGAGCCCTGAAAATGCTTTCTGAGTGATAATTTTCTTCAAATTCTTAACAGCCAATTTTTAGACCAAAGTTACTATATAATCACTATAATTAGATGAGACCAAGAGGTCTAATGACCTAAAGCCAAGACCACAACCATGGCTAAAGCCAATGTTGAGTCTCAAGACCATGGTAACAATGACCAAGGTCACGGCAAAGCCACGGCTAAAGACCATATAACTATTAAAGATCAAAAAGCTTATATATATATATATATATATATATATATATATATATATATATATATATATATATATATATATATATATATATATGTTATCAAATACTACAATAGTAGGGAGCCTCATGTGAGGAGTTCATTGAGTAAGCCGTCGAGACGAGTTGTGGATTTACGAGTTAAAGTGTCCTGGCTCCTCGAACGTTTACTCCATGACTTCTGAATTATGTCGGCCCGAACGGTAGTAAGAGATATACAACTTATACATGTTTCATAGACCACTTATATTCAACGACTTACACTATATACTAAGTACTACATCATGAACATTATGCAAGACATATATAGGCAATTCTTCGTACTCTTAGACGTTACTCCAAACCTAAGTCGCAACGTTCTATTATAGGCTGCTCTTAGAGACTTTCGCGATTCGACTACGACTTTCATTTCTCATTACATAAGCTTAAGGTGAGTCATAGCCCCTACTCTTTTCATACTTGTTTTAACTCTTGGGGGGGATACATGCTCAACTACTTGCTTACTTGTACAAATACTCAAAACATTTATACTTGATTGTTTTATACTTGATTGTCTTATACTTGATGGCATTATACTTTATTTCATACATACATGACTGTCTTTTATCTTTGGGAAGTGGCTCCCAGTAATCTTTTATCTTTGGGAAGTGGCTCCCAGTTGTCTTTGGGAAGTGGCTCCCAGTAAACTTTTATCTTTGGGAATTGGCTCCCAAGTGAGGTCTTTGGAGATGAAGTAGAGACTCACTACTAATTGCTTAATTGTTTGATGAACTTATACATGTCTTTAATCATACTATATGTTAGCAGTGGGTTGTGAACACACAGGTTGCAAGTCTCTTATGGCGGGAGTTGCAACTGAGTGGATTCACAATGCCTTTGCTATGTGAACATTCTTTATAGGCTTTTCAACTGTTTTAAGACAAACTCTATGAACTCACCAACCATTGTGTTGACACTTTAGCATGTTTATCTCAGGTTAGTAAGACGATAGCTAGTGCGTGGAACTTAGAGTCAAGCTGCATATTCTGAAGACTTACACTTTTATCATTTACCATTCAACATTTTGTATACATTTATGTATCATACTTTGGAATCTCATGTTTGTAACTTTGAATTCATTAATCGAATGGTAACTTTTCAAAACGTCTCATTTAGAGTTCGTTTTCTATAACTTGTACTTTGTATTATGAAGTAGCACCCCAGTGACACAGTCTTCCGCTGCGGTATTTTGGGGGTGTTACAGAAGTTATATACTAAAGATGGGATATGCAAAAAAATTATCAAATGTACTTCCAGAACATGAACAATAAAATCCAGAATTGAGTTAGCAAAGACGAAAAATGGGATAGACATTGTCTTGAAAATCATTTCCATTCACATCAACCTTCAAAGGTATAAACTTGAATCTGATCATTTTTTCAAACTCGAAAGAGCATTCCTTGGCAAACATCCTCCACCTTCCAAACACACTAACAGTTCCAGGCATCTCCGGCTCCTCATTCTCGCACTCCATTGTCATAAAAAACTGAACATCACGATGTTTCATGAGCACCTTACGGTATGGGTGGATAGGATGGTAGAGCAGGAATTCTTCCGGGATTTCCTGCAGTAGTTTCTAGTAAGTAAATATTTTGTTTAAACGACTTGAACAAATGTAAACAATATTTATGAATGGATATATACGTACAAGTTTCCCTGGTAGTAGAATTGCTGAAAATCTTTTGTAGAATGAATGCCCTTCACCAAAGTGGTCTCGATGTGAAGGCCATTGGCAAATATGTTTCATTCGATTGTCATTTACAAAGAATTGTTTTTAATTTTTATTTATATAAATGACTGACTATAATAATTTGGAGTATGAAAGTATATCATAACTTTTTACCTCTTTCGGTCTCTAACAAACCAAGCTGAACCATTAGCAAATTGGTGGCACCAAGGAAATGCGCGTCTGTACTTAGACTACCGTCACTTTTTGCATATCTTGGTCATACAGTTCTTCATCAGTCAACGCACATGCATTGGTTTGGTTTTGTGCTGGAAAGTTTGTCGGTGGATTGTAGTGGGGTGGATTGTTTGCCGGTGGATTAATTGCCGGTGGAAAAAGAAATTCCGGTGGAGTGTTCTGTGGTGAATTGTCATATTGGAATACGGGAAACAGATCTTGTGGTGGATTGTTTTGTGGTAGATTGTCGTATGGGAATACAGGGAAAAGATCTTCGTGTCGGGTGTTGTAAACTGACTCATTATCTGGTGAATCGTTGTGAGACATTGTTTTGAACTTAATAATTTGTGAATTACGTTTTTGTATGTGAATTGTGGCTTCATTGTGATAACCTAGTGATGGCTATTTATAAGGGCATTGTTTGGATTTGAAATCTGAATTTACCTATCTCTTGTTAGAAATTTGAAATTTAAACGTTTGAAATTTAAACGTTTATAGACATGTTTTAAATGAGGTTTTCAAATTTGAATTTACCCAGCTCATATCTTGTTATAAATTTTGAATGAAAAATCGGACGTTCACAAAATGCAAAATTATTTTTCTTAAGTCATAAATGACTACAAATAATTTCATTTTTTTTACTTTTATTTTATTTTTTATGAATTAAACACTAATTTGAAGTGATTAAATAATTAAGAATATTACACTTATGAAGAATACACAAGAAAAAATTTGTAATAAATACTTAAAGTATTGAAGTTTGAAGGATAAATAAAAGTGAGAAAAACAGCTTATTTAAATAAGTTGTAATAAGCTTATTTAAGTAATGAGAAACAAGCTAAAAGGCTAATAAGGTGGTTAAAAGAATTAAAGAAGAAGGGTATAACGAAAAAGTCTCAAGCGCAGAGATGGTGTTGTGGTTTGTGGTTGAGTTTGAGGTGTAGTTGAGGTCAGGGGTTCGAGTCCTAGTTAACCCCTTTTTGCAATTTTTTTTTTCCTTTTTTTTTAAACTTGTTTTTAACCTTTGCTACTACTTGTTAATCGTGGCTAAAGATATTTTCTCTCCAATATTTTCGTGAAATTTTGTTCAATTTCTTAAAAAAATTGAATGTATTCCCCCCAAAGTTTGCATCAATCCCATTCCAAACTAATCAAAAACAATAAGAACTCCTCCTATCACATCCACAAATCCCTCTCATATCACCACACATCCGGTAACCACCACAACTCTCGTCACCACTGGTAAGTATTGTTATGTTCCTTTTGTATATATCTTTATAACAAAATATATAAGTAACCATGTTAAGCGTGTTAGGTAACTCATTATTCCTCCTGGACCCAAACACCCCTTTAACAACTGTTTCATTAGACTTCATGGACATATTAGCGGAATTCAACACCAAATTCCATCTTTTAGAAGTCCTAATCATTATTTGGAATGTCTATTTAAATTTTAAGCTCGTCAACTGCTTATTCATGGAACAAGAATTTAGATACTGAATTGGTAATTCCTCATTGACCCAAACACACCTTTAGGAACTGTTTCATTAGACTTCATCAATTACAATTTGATGTTGTCTTCTATAATCAATAATTTGGACTTTCTTTTTAACTTGGCTACAGGGACTACATTTATAAACATGGACAAGTCTTGGATGGGAAGTAATAGGACCGGCAAAGCTTATGTTGATGGAGTAGCAGCCTTTCTTGATTATGCAGTAGACAACTTGCTAATGATGGGGAACATCGACCCACGAGTTAATCAACGACATCTTTTACTGCCGTGTCCGTGTACAAATTGTTTAAACCACATAGAGCGTAAAGTGGATGAAGTGCAGTTCCATTTATTCAGTAATGGGATTGATCTAACCTACATAAACTGGACTAAACATGGAGAGAAGGCTGACCCATCAATAAGTGACCCAAAACCTGTTAACGATACAATAGAGTTTGTTGACGACACGGATTTTGTTTCAGATTTTCCAACAGATGGCCCAGCAACAGTAGAAATGGTTAATGCTACAAAAGATAATTTTGAATCTGAGGATGACCTTGCCAAATTTCAAGAACTATTATTAGATGCACAGAAGCCTCTTTACGAAGGATGTCCCGACTTCACAAAGATGTCCGCAATAGTTAAACTACTAAACTTGAAGGGTAAGTACGGATGTTCTGATAAGTTCTTTACTGAATTACTAGGATTGTTAAAAAAGATGCTACCTTCTGGTAACGAAATGGTGGAAAAAACTTATCAAGCAAAAAAAAATTATGAAGTTGATGGGTTCAGGATACAAAAAGATACATGTATGTATCAACAACTGCATGATTTACTGGAAGGACAGTGACAAGGATTTGACTTCGTGTCGAACTTGTGGGACATCAAGATGGAAGGTGGATAATAAGACACATAAAGTGTACGAAAACATTCCAGCAAAGGTAATGTGGTACTTTCCCATTATACCTAGACTGAAACGACTATTTAAGATAGAAAGTATTTCAGAAAAGTTAAGATGGCACGCGACACGAAGGATAACCGATGGTGTGTTACGTCACCCCGCAGATTCACAAGCATGGCGTACCATAGATGAAAAATTCCCCGAAATTGCTGAAGATCCAAGAAATTTACGGCTAGGAATATCGGCTGATGGTGTTGACGTCCACACGGGAAATAGGCATCACAGTGTATGGCCAGTTTTAACTGTCATATACAACCTTCCTCCATGGTTGTGTATGAAAAGAAAGTTTATCAATCTTTCAGTATTAATATCGGGATACCCGGGAAATGATATCGATGTTTTTTTAGAACCGTTGGTTGATGATCTGCAAACCTTATTTGATAAAGGGGTTGATACATATGATGCATCCACAAAAGATACCTTTAAGCTACGTGCCATTGTGTTATGGACAATAAATGATTACCCTACACTTGGTACACTATGTGGCTGCCCGTACAGTGGATTCAAAGGTTGTGTGGTATGTGGGAAAGATACAAACTGTGTTCGACTTCCTGCTTCATCCAAACAAAGCTATGTTGGTCACAGATGATATCTACCATATGACCATCCTTTCAGAAGGCAAAGGAAGGCATTTAATGGACAACCAGAATTTCTCCTGGCTCCAAATCCAATGACCGGGGAACAAATATACAACGAGGTACAACATATTGAAAATAAGTGGGGAAAAGGAAAAGGACCAAACAATAATACATCAGGAAACCAAGAAGATACGAGAGGCGGAGGTGGGAAGATTAAAAAGAAGAATAGAAACACAACAGAAGAAGAGGGGAGTTCAAGCAAAGTAAATGGACAAAACGATGTGTATTGGAAGAAATTCAACATTTGGTACCGAAAACTTTGGTATTGAAGGCATCATTCTGTTCCACATTGTATTGATTTTATGCATGTAGAAAAGAATGTTGCTGAGAGCCTCGTGGGAACTTTGCTACATGTTCCAGGAAAGACGAAAGATGGACTTAATGCTCGATTGGATCTGGCTGCGTTCGGGGTAAAACAAGAGTTGTTTGCTATGCAAGGACAAGACAGTACAACACTACCTCCAGCAGGTTACACATTAACTAATGCTTAAAAAGACATTTTTTGTGAAACATTACAGAACATCAGGGTACCACAAGGCTATTGTTCAAATTTCTCTAGTTTGGTCAGCCTAAAGGATAGGAAGCTCATTGGCCTAAAATCGCATGACTATCACATGCTAATGCAAGATTTCCTGCCCATTGCAATACGTTCAATCATGCACCCACCCACACGATATGCCATTATCAGGTTTTGCTTTTTCTTTAAATCGATATGTAAGAAAGAAATAATATCGTAAGAACTAGATAATATGCAAACAGAACTGGTAGTGACACTTTGCCTACTCGAGAAGTTCTTTCCCCCGTCGTTTTTTGATATTATGATACACTTGACTGTGCACCTAACTAGGGAGGTAAAATTATGTGGTCCAATATGCTTTCGGTGGATGTATCCATTCGAAAGATGTATGAGGGTTATTAAAGGACATGTGAGAAACAGGAATAGACCAGAGGGATGCATTGCTGAGGAGACTATTGCGGAAGAAACAATAGAGTTTTTTAGCGAATATCATAAATCCATGAAAACTATTGGTATCCCACATGATAAACATGAAACTGATGAAAATGAGGAAGGAAACCCATTGTCGGCTGGCAAATCAAGTGAATTTTCTTCGGAACTCTTTCAGAAAGCACATTTGTATGTATTACAGAATACAGATGAAATTGTACCGTATATCGAGTAAGTGTTACTTAACACATGTCTATTTCTTTACTTAAAATGATCTACGAAATATGATAATCAAACACATTGTTTCAAGCGACACAAGCAAGTTTTGAAAAGAGAAAACCCGGGTATGCGAATAGCATTACTTAAGAATGAGCACAGTAAATCTTTTGCTAAGTGGTTACACAAAGAGGTACGTAATTAATCTTATGTTATTTATAATTGAGTTTTTATTTTTTATTTTTTTTATTTTTATATTTTTGTGCAAATATGAATATTTTATTAGTCTTCCCAAAATATACATCATAACAAAATTACTTGTAATGAAATTCAGGTTGAGAGAGAGTTGCAAATCGACAAAGAAAGTGTATCCGAAACTGTAAGGTGGATATCATATGGACCACGCGCCAGCTTAGTGAAATACGATGCATATGACATCAATGGGTATACATTTCGTACGAAATCTCATGAAGGCAAAGTTTACCAGAACAGTGGGGTTAGTGTTGAGGCATTAGATCTGCACATATTTAAAGACGTTGCAACCACAAGGCAAGCCTTTTATTATGGGGTTTTGCAAGAGATATGGGAACTAGATTACCGTTACAGGAAAATTCCTCTTTTCAAATGTGATTGGGTTAATCACAGAGGTGGTGTGAAACGCGATACTATTCTTGGGTATACGTTGGTTGACCTGAATAATTTAGGCCACAAGGTTGATCCGTTCATATTAGCCTCACAAGCACGACAAGTGTTTTATGTTCAAGACCAGGTAGATAAAAAATTGTCTATTGTGTTTAAGACACCTCCCAAGAATTACAAAGATAAGTATGACGAAATCGATGAGGAATTTAGTACCGTCATTCACCAGGACAATGATAACATATTGCCACGTGTGGATCGACGTGACTTGGGTCATGAAACACGAAATGACTACTATCGAACCGACTGTGGAGGTGTTGTTATACGAAAATCCAAGTGAACCATTATATGTAATAAGAGCTTGGGAATTGTTGTGTTATGTTAAGGATGTATGTAATATTGCCTTTATGTCTCACTTTCTTAATAAATTTACCTTAAAGATAACCAAAATTGTTTTACCTGTTATTTATGTGTATTTTGTGTGGCCTTTGGTAACATTTAGTCACACAAAACATGTTTTTGGGGTGTCTTTAGTCACATACAACTAACCATAAAGAGACCAAAACTGTGAATAAGTGTGACCATATGATGTTTACAAAGTAGTAATGTGTATTTTGTGTGACTATTGATCATCCAATTGCCACATGAATTTTGTTTTTGTGTGGCCTTTGGTAGCATTTAGTCACACAAAGCATGCTTTTGGGGGTGTATTTAGTCACATACAAGTACACATAAAGTGACCAAAGGTGTGAATAAGTGTGACCATATGATGTTTAAAGTGAAGGAATGTGTATCTTGTGTGGCTATTGATCATCCAATGGCCACATGAATTTCGTTTTTGTGTTTCCTTTCGTAGCATTTAGTCACACAAAGCCTGATTTTGGGAGTGTATTTAGTCACATACAACTATCCATCAAGTGACCAAAAATGTTAATAAGTGTGACCATATGGTGTTGAAAATGAAGGAATCTATGGTTTGTGTGACTATAGATCATCCAATTGCCACATAAATTTGGTTTTTGTGTGGCCTTTACTAACATTTAGTCACACAAAGCATGTTTTTGGGAGTGTATTTAGTCACATACAACTAACCATCAAGTGACCAAAAGTGTTAATAAGTGTGACCATATGGTGTTGAAAGTGAAGGAATGTATGGTTTGTGTCACTATAGATCATCCAATTGCCACATAAATTTGGTTTTTGTGTGGCCTTTACTAACATTTAGTCACACAAAGCATGTTTTGGGGAGTGTATTTAGTCACATACAACTAACCATCAAGTGACCAAAAGTGTTAATAAGTGTGACCATATGCTGTTTAAACTGAAGGAATGTGTATTTTGTGTGACTATTGATCTTCCACTTGCCACATGAATTTAGTTTTTGTGTGGCCTTTACTAACATTTAGTCACACAAACCATGTTCTTGGGAGTGAATTTAGTCACATACAACTAACCATCAAGTGACCAAAAGTGTTAATAAGTGTGACCATATGCTCTTTAAAGTGAAGGAATGTGTATTTTGTTTGACTATTGATCATCCACTTGCCACATGAATTTGGTTTTTGTGTGGCCTTTGGTAACATTTAGTCACACAAAGCATGATTTTGGGAGTGTATTTAGTCACATACAACTAACCATCAAGTGACCAAAAGTGTTAATAAGTGTGACCATATGCTCTTTAAAGTGAAGGAATGTGTATTTTGTGTGACTATTGATCATCCACTTGCCACATGAATTTGGTTTTTGTGTGGCCTTTACTAACATTTAGTCACACAAACCATGTTCTTGGGAGTGAATTTAGTCACATACAACTAACCATCAAGTGACCAAAAGTGTTAATAAGTGTGACCATATGCTCTTTAAAGTGAAGGAATGTGTATTTTATGAGACTATTGATCATTCACTTGCCACATGAATTTGGTTTTTGTGTGACCTTTGGTAACATTTAGTCACACAAAGCATGATTTTGGGAGTGTATTTAGTCACATACAACTAACCATCAAGTGACCAAAAGTGTTAATAAGTGTGACCATATGGTGTTGAAAATGAAGGAATGTATGGTTTGTGTGACTATAGATCATCCAATTGCCACATAAATTTGGTTTTTGTGTGGCCTTTACTAACATTTAGTCACACAAAGCATGTTTTTAGGAGTGTATTTAGTCACATAAAACTAACCATCAAGTGACCAAAAGTGTTAATAAGTGTGACCATATGCTCTTTAAAGTGAAGGAATGTGTATTTTGTGTGACTATTGATCATCCACTTGCCACATGAATTTAGTTTTTGTGTGGCCTTTGGTAACATTTAGTCACACAAATCATGTTTTGGCTACACTTAAATAATGTGTGACAAACTGTTTACTGTGACTATATGTACTGGATTTTGGCTACACTTAAATAATGTTTGACAAACTGTTTTGTGTGACCGTATATGGCATTTGGTCATACTATTAGAAGCAAATGTGACTATAAGTTTAGTGTGACCATATATGGCATCAAGGTTACTTGGATTTGTCACACGTTCCAAAAGCATATGTGACTAAATGATCTGGAACAAAATCACCAGTTACGTTTAGTCACATAAGGGTCGATTGTGTGGCAATAGAGGTCTTATGGTCACACATTCGAAATTCTCATGTGTGACTAATTCGTAAATGCTGTCAATTTTCCTACCTTCAGCCACACAAATATTTCAATGTGTGGCTGTTCCAAATCGAGCATGTGTGACCATAGGTCGTTTTTGGCCTAGTGAAAAAAAAAATAAAAAAAATGATAACGAATAAAAAAAAATTGTCTTGTACTATCAATAAAACGGATAATAGGAGGGTGGGAGGGGTAAAACTGATAGAAAGTTTATTTAAATGCCTAAAACCTAAACATAAAATTAGACCTAAAATTGTGATTAATATATTTGAAAAAATAATTAATAAGAAATGATGAAAAAATATACATATTATATTTGTCAAAGAATAAATGAAGTAAGTTTATTATTGGATCTCATTCTTAATCTTATACGAGGCATGAAGAACCCGTGCTACGCACATGCTTCGAATCTAATTGTTAATCGCGTATTCTTTATGTGTATTGGCGAGTATATGCTTAATTATTGTTTATTATGTTGTATGAAACATTTTGACTTTCTTGTATAAAATTTAAAAATGTTTGATATTGTTTTGGTTTTGTGGTGTTGTATTTTAAAAATGGGATTTTGGTTATTAAGTTGTGATGGTTTTGTTTCTTTTGGCCTATTACTTATTTGCATGATAAAAAAAATAGATTTGTTTCTTTTGGTTTATTACTTAGCCCTACAATACTTGTCCATTAGATGGTTTTTGCATGGTAATATGAAGCACACGGGGTATATCTAATTGGTCATAGTTTAATGTGTATTATATATTTTCTTTATTAAGTATGTAAGTTAAAATTTGTGTAATAATGTATATATAATAATGCCACATAAACTGTATAAAAATCGTTACAAACTTTTTTAGCTTCATCTCATTTTATTGTACAACTAATTTCATTGAAAAATTAACATTGAAGTCTAACTAATATTAATAAATCTTATCAATAAACTAAATTCTAAATAGCTAACTAAATGAATATTAATTAACACACTATTAATAATTCCTAAAACCTTTTGACTCGACTATTTTGTCTTAAACTTAATTTTTTTAATTTACAAATGGGTTTGAGCAAAAATTATGTACTTTTTCATTTATTTCATTATTCAAGTTGCATGCTTACATAAACTAATCACGCTAAAAAATATCATTTAACCATTTAAATGTTGCTTTACATACATGCTCGTGCACATTTTCTTGAATCAGTTCGCACATGTGAGCTACATTAATAGAAAACACACATAAATTACTCGTATATGAAAATGCATTAACATAATACACACACACACACACACACACACACACACACACACACACACACACACACACACATATATATATATATATATATATATATATATATATATATATATATATATATATATATAGGGTGGGGTTATTCTAAAAATGACCTTATAATAAAAAGTGTAGGAAGGATTGTGGGAGTGACATGTGTCACCCCCATGCCACATCATATGACACATCATATGACACGTGTCACCCCACCCCAACCTACCCCACCCCCCCCCCCCCCTCCGAAAAAAAAATTTCCCGCAAAAAAAAAAAAAAAAAAAAAAAAAAAATTGGGCAAAAAATTTTACTGCATCACTGTTATAAAGTTACTGCCTCACGTTTACTGCCTCACAATTATGATTTTACTGCATCACGGTTACTGCATTCATGATTTTAATGTTACTGCATCATGGTTATAAAGTTACTGCACTATAGTTATAAGAAATTGCATTATCATAAGTTTTCTGCATCATATATGTATGTAACTGCATCACAATTAAAATACGATTCTTTTTTAAGTGTTGGTGCATCTTTATTATAAGTTACTGCATCATAGTTAATAGTTTAGTGCATCAACTATGTTGCAGTAACTTATAACCTTAATGCACTAAAATTTAAAACTGTGATGCGGTAACTTTTATAATTGTGATGCAGTAACTTTATAACTGTGATGCACTAAAAAATTTGGCGGGAAAAAAAAATTTTGACAGGAAAAAAAAAATTTTTGCGGGAGGGGGGGGGGGTGGGTGGGGGGTGACATGTGTCATATGATGTGTCATATGATGTGACATGTGGGTGACACATGTCGCCCTCACAATCCTTCCTACACTTTTTATTATAAGAAACTTTTTATTTTAACCCATTGATGAGGGGAAAAATGATCCGTTTTTAGGGGGTCATTTAAGCCCGAATCCGAATTTATTTGATCAAATATTGCCCTAAATCGTTCCTTTTGTAATTTTAGGTACTGGGAGAGTGAATTCTGGAAAAGAAGCCATTTTGGACGTTTTTGGAGCATAAAAGTGAAGAAAACGGCAAAGTCTCAATTTTCCATGCTGGAACACTACATGAAGGCGTCAAGAGTTAACCCATGACGGCGTCAAACCCTAAGAATTAAAATCCGTAGCTCATGACGGCGTCACACAGGGCGTCAGAAGTAGATCAACGCCGTCCGAGGAAGTATTTGGCGGCGAGATGACGGCGTCACACCTTTGTTCTTGACGCCGTCACCCCGATTTTCCTATATATAGTTTTCTAGTTTTTCACATTAAGAGAGAGAAGTTTTGGAGAAACCCTAAAGACGATTTTGGTGCAACTTTTACAGGTTTTTCAAGGGTTCCAAACCCTTGATACCTTGCATTGTAATTGAGATAAGTGTTCTTCTAATTCAATCAATATGTCTATGTGTTGGTTGTCTATATCTTGTTCTTGTCTCAATTCTATTATGCTAGGCTAGATCTCCTTTGTGTTTGCTTAGATCTAATGAAACCTAGATATTGATTATGTGTTGATTACTTGTTTATTCTTGTCTTGGATGAATGATTTTATATGTTAGGCTTAAGAAAACTGGCAGATATCCAAATGGTAACATGATTGAACGTCTTAAGAAACATGAACCGAGGCGTACTAGGTCTTTATTGGTTGTATTTAATGCATGAGCCACTGTTTACAATCCCTATAGTTGTGTTGGGCATGGTGTAGGAGGAGATAAGAGCTCATAGAATTGGGGAGTTATGTATGCCACCCCATGAATGGTATTAAGGAATACAATCCGTCATCCATACAATTATAACAAGTAATTAACGTGTAAAAGATATCTAGGGAGTAGTGAAATCTAAGTAAACACATTTTCTCCAATTACTGCTCACAACCTTAGTATAAATTAGTTTATTTACATTTTTAGTATTTTATTTTGATTACATCTTAGTTTTGGGTTAGTTGAATAGCAACTAATTCCGCCCACTCTTCCAAAAACCGATATTTTTAATTGCTTTCTAAAAAATATAAAAACACAAAAATAATCATCCCTCACCTTTAGAACTAGTAATTAGGCTTTCTAATCCTAGCGACACTATTCCTAAGCTGAACGATCAATCCCCCGGTACTTGTCACTATACTATACTACAACGATCAGGTACACTGCCTGGTGGGGGTTGTAAGCTTCTCGAGATCCCTCGAGAGGTAAAGCCTGTTGCAATTCCCACGCATCAAGTTTTTGGCGCCGCAGCCCGGGGAGTAGTTATTGTCTAGGTTAGAATTTCTTTTTATTAGGTCTACTTGCTAGATTCCTTTCTAGTAAGATTTTTATTTTTATTTTTAGGTCTTCTTTAGTCTATCTTATTTCTTCGTGCCTTTGTTCGTAACTCTTTACCATCCGACATCATGGAAGGTGGTAACATCTTTGAACCCGTCATCCCACCACAACAAAACCCACCATTAGAACCCCTTAGGCCCCGAACCTTAGGACAGTACTCCCGACCTAGCCACCAAGGCTACCGAAACACCATTGAGCTCACCGGAGCCAATGTGACCCCCTTGCGATCTGACACCATCCGGTTGGTGCAAAGCGGATGTGCATTCCATGGACTTCGTTCTGAAGATCCAAACCAACATTTTAAGGACTTTCTCAAAATCGTAGATTCCATAGACCTAGGTGTTGAAACTAGAGAGACTACCCATTTACGCCTATTCCAATTCTCTCTACGGGATCAAGCTAGTCAATGGCTTGAGCGTTTACCCGCGGGATCCATCACCACATGGGATGATCTCACCACTCGTTTCCTTGCTCAGTTTTACCCACCGGGGAGAACTACTAAGCTTAGGAATGACATCTTGATGTTCCAACAACGTCAAAATGAATCTCTTTATGAAGCATGGACTCGTTTCAAGGACTTACTCCAAAAAGTCCCTCATCATGGCATAGATCTTTGGCTCCAAGTCCAAATTTTTTATGACCATATCGACATCTCCACGAGGCGAACCATTGACCAATCGGCCGGTGGTAAGCTACGTGATCTTAGTGCGGAACAATCATGGGAACTCATAGAAGATCTTGCTCTCTATGACAACGAAAGTTGGAATGATCCCCGTGATTTGAACAAAACGGTCAAGGCAATATCTTTGCCTTCGAACAATTCTAGCACTCCCGACCGTAGGATCATGGAACTTGAGGACCAAGTCAAGTTTCTCATGAAATCTTACGATGCTCCTAAGCCTTCAAGCCAAGTGAACAAAATCACTTCTTCATGCGAATTATGTAGTGGTCCCCATGACACTCGTGATTGTGTGGAACTCCCCGGAACAGCTTTTGCGGACTACGCATCCACGCGTACCGACGAAGCGGGAGATAAGTGGTACACTTTCAAGCCCGAGCCAAACACATACGGTGATTCATACAACCCCTCATGGAAAAATCACCCAAACCTTAGGTGGAAACAAAATCAACCCAATTCTTCCAATCCGCCTAACCGTTACCAACCAACCGGTCCACCATCAAACCATACTTTCAACAACAATCCTTCTAACAACTATGGTAGTACCAACAATCTTGAAGGATTGATGTCAAAGTTCATGGCATCTCAAGAAGCTCGCATATCTAAGTTTGAAGCCGATTTCAAACAAAAGCAAAGGGAGATGACCACTAGAATTGATGCATTGTTGAAAGTTCTCAATGACCGAGAAATGGGAGCACTCCCGAGCGACACAATCAAGAATCCGAAACTAACCGTTAATTCCATATCCTCAGTTTCGTCACCCACTTCGTGTCCACAATACTACTCGGTTAAATCAATGAGCACGTGTTTCAAACAAAACCAAGTTCCCCAAAATGACCAATCAAATAAAACACTCACTATAGAGCCGGTCAAAAGCATAGTTGAAACACCTCCTACGCAAGACCTTGACGATGAATTCAAAGAGCTTCACCTTGAACGCCCCGTCATTGATGTCTTAGCGCGTGCTCCTTACTATAGTGCCCTCCTAGAAAAATATGAGAAGTATAAGCTAGGTAAAAATGGGACCGCCTTCGTTCAAAACAAGTTGCCTAAAAAGCTTGATGATCCGGGTATATTTGTTTTGCCTTGTAAGATAGGAAGATCCGAAGCTTTCGACACACTAGCCGATTTAGGGTCAAGCCTCAACTTGATTCCCCTATCCTTATTCACCGCTCTTAAGCTAGGAAAGTTAGAGGAAACGGAGGTATTGATAGGGCTAGCGGATGGGAGTATCGCCCACCCGGTTGGAATGATTAAGGATGTAGTTGTTCACGTAGGAAAGTTAACTATATTAGCGGAGTTTCACGTCCTAGACATGGTTAGTGACACTACATGCCCTTTATTGGTAGGAAGAGGATTTTTAGCAACCGCTAGCGCCATGATAGATTGTAAGGAGTCTAAGGTAGCGGTAGGTGAAGGTGATACTTGGTCGGTGTACGATGTAAAGAAGCATAGTTATGATTGTGATGATGAACCGACACCGCATTGGGTAGAGATGAAAAGGAGACCGTCTAGATATGGACCTTGGATAGAACGGAACTTTATAGGACCTCAATGCCCATTCTATCTAGAAAAAGACTTTGTTGAAAAGACACATTCGGTAGAACAACTCATAGCTAGAGATGAAGAGCTAGACCCCTTTGAGGACCCCTTAGTCTTTAGAAAGATGATTGAGTTATTAAGTGTAATGCCCATTAACATAGAAAGGAATAAATGGAAAAGAGAGGGAGATAAGTGTAAATGGAGGTGGGACAAGCCACCTAAAGAAGGTGACGGGTCATGGCATATTAGAATGACTTTGTATGATCCGGATGGAGAAAAGTTTGAAAGGTCATACAACACTAAGGAAACCGATAGGAAGTTGAAACCTAAGTTTGATCCCAAAGATGTCCTCAATGAGGAACTCACCCGAATCACGTAGTAACCCATAGCCTTGAGTCTAGCTACAAGACTCGTAAATAAAGAAAAGCGTTTCTTGGGAGGCAACCCATGTTTTGTGTGATTTTAATTGTTTGTTTGTTATTTGCTTCCGTATGCATGTTTTATTTTTATTGTGGTTGATCATGTTTCTCAATTAAAATGTGGAAATACTTTACTTTGTTGTTTAGCCTAGTCTTAACTCCACCTAGAAGTATTTTTTGCAAAAGATAAGTGTAAGGGGAAACCCCAAATATGTTTTTAAGAAACAAACCGATCATGATTCTCCACAATATTAAATGAGCATGTATATTCGTATTTGTTAGAGTCAAATGCTTGTATTGAGTCATAATGAAGTTTTTGCAGGATTTTCCAGGAAGTAGGACCAAGTTTTTTCAGAAATTTTCCGGAAACTTAACATAAGAATTTCTGCAGGTCCATTCTGACGGCGTCAGAGGATTACTCTTGACGGCGTCAGGAGTTAAAATCTGGAAATTTTACCGGTTTTGTTTTTCTAACGGAGTCTCATAGTTTTTGTGAATTATTAAGTTTTATAATCTCCAGGAAATCTGCAAACTTCATTCCACAAGCATTATATCTTACTTTGTTTTCTAGGATTTAGTAACTTATATAGGATGCCGCAGATTTTACGCGAGGTTGTCTTGTCTATTTTTGTCAGGATTTACAGGTTATGTATGACAAGGAGATGATTTATATTCTGGAAGGGAAGCTTTGATTGTTCATTTTCTTGGAGGAAGATTTAACCTGGCCAACCTATAATCTATACCGAGCGAATCAGGGGAGTATTTGATTTCATTCTCTTTACTTTTTCACTTTTACATTCTTTACTTGAACATTGGGGACAATGTTCATCTTAAGTGTAAGGGGAGGGTAAAAAGATGATACCTTACATATGCACTTTCGCTTGAGTTTGTCTTGTTTGATAGTAGATGTGTAATAAAACTATGAGAAATACTTGTTAGTGTAATTTTAGCGCCAAATTTAAAATTTTTTACAACATTTAGGAGTGAAACTTTAGCCATAGCAAGCGTCTCATGGATAGGAGATTGTATGACTAGCACATAACCGTATATTCAGAAAAAATTTCCACCCAAAATTGTGAGGTTCGCCTTTAGATTTGATAGGAAAAGTATTTACTATTAGTGCTTATGAGTGTACCGGTAGCATTTAGATTCTAGAACTTGCGTTAGTGATGCATCCCGAGACCGCTAGTGAGACTACATTCGTGTGGTAGGATTTACTACATGATAAGAGGCATTAGGATCACCCTTGTGTTAAACCCGTATTATAATTACTTGACCATTTAAGTCATATTACTTGGCTAGTTAAGTCAACTAATTTTTCCAAACACCTTAGCGTTGTACTCATTTTTAGTACACGAAACCCCTAGTACACCCCTCCGAGCCTATCTTTTCGTTTCTAACTTTAAGCATTTTACTTAAAGGAAGAATTTGTTACACCCCACTTAAATGTACACCCAAATCGCCTTAGCCTTCCGTGTATGCGCTCATTTTTAGTGCATTATTGTTATTTGTTAAACCCTAAGTTAACTTTCTAATTGATTACATGGTTGCTAAGTCGAGTCATATCCTTGTACATATTATTTTGGGACGATTGGGACTCATGGGTAAGTACTTATTTTATGGAGTAATGGGGAAGAACATCATTTATTACCCCCATATGTACGTTAATCTTAAAAGTGCTCCAAGTGTTTTGATTTTCTTAATTCGAGTCATTAGATTAGTTTAATGTAAAGTATGTAAAGATTCAAGTGTAAGGGGAATTCTCATCCCCTATGATGTATTATTTTGGATGGTAGGGTAAGAGTGTATGCAAAAAAAAAAAAAAAAAAAAAAAAAAAAAAAAAAAAAAAAAAAAAAACGGACTACCATCCCTTTTTATTTTATGTTCATTTTATGTTTTTGTTATTTTTCATTTATTAGCTTAAGTCGAGTCTAGTCTTGGCTTAGCAACGCCATATTGTTCATGTAATTAACTAAGATTGTTAACTCGCCACCAGTAAAACTTCCTTTATCCAACAAAACCGTGTAATTCATATCCCTATACCTAACGTTACAACCCTTTAAAAGACCTCTTTGATAGTTTATCCTAGGTGCTTACGCCATGTGGTGGAGGTTTGATCCTTTCCCAAGCCTATGGTAATCTATTTTGCTATGACAGGTAGTGAGAGATATCTTCCATTTCCATAATGTTATATTACTTTATTACACCCGAGAGATGTGAGTATCTAAACACTATTTGTGAGGTGCTAGTGTATGACCTCCGTGCTTGTCTATTGGTCTTTAGTGGAACGATTATTTGTTGTAATTACTTTTATATTAGTGTTAAATGACCCCTAACTTGTCTTTTGAGTAGAATAAAAGTGCATTTGCTTGAGGACAAGCAAATCTCAAGTGTAAGGGTATATGATGAGGCGAAAAATGATCCGTTTTTAGGGGGTCATTTAAGCCCGAATCCGAATTTATTTGATCAAATATTGCCCTAAATCGTTCCTTTTGTAATTTTAGGTACTGGGAGAGTGAATTCTGGAAAAGAAGCCATTTTGGACGTTTTTGGAGCATAAAAGTGAAGAAAACGGCAAAGTCTCAATTTTCCATGCTGGAACAGTACATGAAGGCGTCAAGAGTTAACCCATGACGGCGTCAAACCCTAAGAATTAAAATCCGTAGCTCATGACGGCATCACACAGGGCGTCAGAAGTAGATCAAGGCCGTCCGAGGAAGTATTTGGCGGCGAGATGACGGCGTCACACCTTTGTTCTTGACGCCGTCACCCCGATTTTCCTATATATAGTTTTCTAGTTTTTCACATTAAGAGAGAGAAGTTTTGGAGAAACCCTAAAGACGATTTTGGTGCAAATTTTACAGGTTTTTCAAGGGTTCCAAACCCTTGATACCTTGCATTGTAATTGAGATAAGTGTTCTTCTAATTCAATCAATATGTCTATGTGTTGGTTGTCTATATCTTGTTCTTGTCTCAATTCTATTATGCTAGACTAGATCTCCTTTGTGTTTGCTTAGATCTAATGAAACCTAGATATTGATTATGTGTTGATTACTTGTTTATTTTTGTCTTGGATGAATGATTTTATATGTTAGGCTTAAGAAAACTGGCAGATCTCCAAATGGTAACATGCTTGAACGTCTTAAGAAACATGAACCGAGGCGTACTAGGTCTTTATTGGTTGTATTTAATGCATGAGCCACTGTTTACAATCCCTATAGTTGTGTTGGGCATGGTGTAGGAGGAGATAAGAGCTCATAGAATTGGGGAGTTATGTATGCCACCCCATGAATGGTATTAAGGAATACAATCCATCATCCATACAATTATAACAAGTAATTAACGTGTAAAAGATATCTAGGGAGTAGTGAAATCTAAGTAAACACATTTTCTCCAATTACTGCTCACAACCTTAGTATAAATTAGTTTATTTACATTTTTAGTATTTTATTTTGATTGCATCTTAGTTTTGGGTTAGTTGAATAGCAACTAATTCCGCCCACTCTTCCAAAAACCGATATTTTTAATTGCTTTCTAAAAAATATAAAAACACAAAAATAATCATCCCTCACCTTTAGAACTAGTAATTAGGCTTTCTAATCCTAGCGACACTATTCCTAAGCTGAACGATCAATCCCCCGGTACTTGTCACTATACTATACTACAACGATCAGGTACACTGCCTGGTGGGGGTTGTAAGCTTCTCGAGATCCCTCGAGAGGTAAAGCCTGTTGCGATTCTCACGCATCACCCATACCTATATATATATATATATATATATATATATATATATATATATATATATATATATATATATTGCATTAAGTTAAATTATCAACCTTTTCAACTTCATCTCAATCCATAACCGATTTTTAATTCTATACGAATTAATAAATATCATGTGATAAATTCTGGCAAGCCTTGCACTTCCATCTCGATGTTGTATATACTTCACATTAAATGCACCGGTTTTATTTTTCGATAAAAGTTTGAACTTTTGCTTATGTTTAAAACTCAACTTTTTTATTTGATATTATAATTTATAAATGGCTTTAAGTCAAAATTATGTATTTTTTTCCTTTCTATTCATTACTCAATGTGAAATTTTAATATGTGGTATTTTGCTATTATGGCAAACTCATTTAATGGGCGTAAATATTGGTTTCTCACTAATGATTCTACATACAGAAAAAGAAAACACTTTGCGATGCGCGGA